>VWYI01048768.1:552624-664312 GCA_013399455.1 Anthoscopus minutus | reverse complement strand
TCCTGCTGGTCTACCTTCAAACCAGCTCAGTTTACATATTTTGGCACCCAATATGTGGCATCCTCAGAGAAGTTGGAATTGCAGTTTTGAATTGTAATACAGAAACTGCCTATTCACCACAATGCTTGAGGTGTATACATGGATGTTGTACCTTGCTCTGTATTTCTCTGCACATGGGGAACTATTTGCCAGTTGTGATGCTCCTTTTGAGACTAGGGAATGGTAGGAAAATTGCTTTGTTAGTTTTTTTTAATGTCTATTGCATGGTAACATCAGAGGCGGTCAACCTCATTCCGAATGTGTATTCTGTTTTGTTCACCTGTCCTGGTCTGCGCTGCTGACTCTGGGGTCTTGTTTATAAATCACACCCAAAGATTCTCTACTCTTCCCTCTGGGGGAAGAGGTTTTTGAAAATACTGAGTTCTGTCTGGATGTCAAGGACGGCTTAATCTTGTTGTTAGTTTGCTTTGTCTTCTCTGTACAGCCTGAGATGTGTACACCATGCTTGGAATCAGGACCAAGCTTGGTGTGGTCCGTCACATTCAGGAGGAGGAGGAGAAAAGAAGCAAATCAGCACTGTGTCCACACAAACTGTCTCTGAGCAAGGACAGCCGAAGTCATTATCAGTTGCCCCTTTTCAGGGGGGAACAAAAATAAAAAAATCAGTCTGCAAAGTGACTGATGAGGAGGCAGCAGGACCTTTGCACCCAGTGGAAGAGAAGGAGCCGGAGATCATCACTAGGTCTCTATCCCTGGGTGAACTGCGTGTGCTGCAGATGGAGTTCATGTGCCAGGGAAGTGAGTCCATTCTGACCTGACTGCTCTGTATCTGGGATGCTGCAGCTAAAGACACCAGTCTGAAAAGACATGTGGCTGGGCAACAGGGATTGATGTCCCAGGAATTTGGTCATTGACCAGGGGATCAGGGAAACCCAGGAAACTCTCTACTGGCAAGTATAAGGGATAGATACTTTTGTAAAAGGAATATCCATGTGCAGAAAGGAGTGTGGAGCACTGTGAAACGAGGTGTCCAATGCCTAAGGGAATAGGCTGTGCTGAAAATAATTTTTTTGGAAGATGAGAGATTCCCTAAGAGGCCAAATGGTGTCCAGTGCACATCAAAAATATGGTAGAAATTCACATGGATTGGACTAGATATATACTCCCACTGCTTAGCAACACTGCGATGGAAGGAAGGAGAGGACAGAGTGGGTGCATTGGTCAACAAACTAAGAATTTACAAGGACTCTGTCAACTGCCCTTTTATGCACTCATGTCTCATCTGTGGAAACAAATGAGACATTTGGCTGACCATGTCTGGAGCTTGGAAGAGAAAATTGAAGAGGGCCACCAGAAACTGAGGAAGGAGTTAAGGAAGGAATTTACCACATCTTGCCAGAACCAAGAGCCTCTGCCATTAGGACCAGGTGTTCCCCAGCCAAGGAGACAGGATGCACTCCATAAGGTAACCTCTGGTTTTACCTTCAGGAGCATGGAGAAGACATGGAGAAGTGAGATGGTTACCCACCTCTTCCTTAGCCACCTGGGTACATGAACTGAAAAGAGGAGCAGTGACTGTAAGAAGCTCATCCAGGGTCAACGCTGCTCCAGTCTCTCATAGACAAGACTCCAGATGGTAAAGGAATGAACATGTGACCGATCCTCTTGAAGGGACCTCAGGGTCATATTTACAGGAGGAGAGAACAGTGTGTACCATGATCAGGATTAGAGGGACCCTGCCTCTAGCCAGGTAGAGGAAGGGGACAGTTGGATCTGTTGGACCATGTGGATCAATGACCTGGCTTGTCTGACCAGCAAAGATTTATGGCTTTGGTTAGACACCAGCACTCAGTGTACCCTGGTGTTACCAAGGTGTATGTGGGAACAGAATCCATTTCCATTTCTGAGGTGACAGGGGGATCTCATCAGCTGACTGTATTGGATGCTGAAGTGAGCTTGACTGGAAAGGAGTGGCAGAAACACCCCATCGTGACTGGTCCAATGGCCCTGTGCATCCTTGGCATAGACTATCTCAAGAGCCAGAAGGACATTGCTGGGCTTCTAGGAGAGCTGCTCTAGAGACAGAGGAAATCAGACAACTGAATACCATGCATGATCTCTCAGACAACCCCTCTGCTGTGGGACTGCTAAGAGTTGAAGCACAGCGACAGTGCACCATTGGCAGCACCACACCAACTGAGAATTTGTGATTCCTGTCCATAAGGTGATTTGTGAACTAGAGTGCCAAGGGGTGGTCAGCAAGACCTGTTCATCCTTTAACAGCCCTATATGGCTAGTGCATAAATTCAGTGAAGAATAGAGTATGATGGTGGGTTACTGTGGCCTGAATTAAATCATGCCACCACTGAGTGTTCTGTGCTGGACATGCTGGAGCTTCAGTATGAGCTGGAGTCCAAGGCAGCAAAGTGGCATGCAACCATTGATACTGCCAATTATTTTTCTCTGTTCCTTTGGCAGCAGGGCACAAGCCCCAGTTTGCCTTCACCTGGAGGGATGTGCAATGTACTTTGAATCGACTGTCCCAGGGGTGGAAGCAGAGTTCTATCATCTGCCATGGACTGATCAAGACTGCTCTGGAAAAGGGTAAGGCTCCAGAACATCTGCAGTACATCAGTGACATCATAGTATGGGGGAACACAGCTGAGGAAGTCTTTGAGAAAGGAGAGAAGATGGTCCAGAGTCTCCTGAAAGATTGCCATTAAATGAAGTAAGGTTAAGAGACCTGCTCAAGAAATCCGTTTCTAGGAGTAAAGTGGCAAGATGGACATTGCCAGATTTCAGTGGAAGTGATTAACAAAGTAACAGCTATGTCTCCACCAATCAACAAGAAAGAAACACAGGCCTTTGTAGGTGCGGTGGGCTTTTGGAGGATGCATATGCCAGAGTACAGTACAATTGTAAGCCCCCTCAATCTCATGACACAAAAGAAAAATGATTTCTGGTGGAGCCCTGAACAACAAGCTTTTGAACAAATTAAACAGGAGATTGCCTATGCAGTAGCCCTTTGGCCAGTCAGGACAGGACAAAATGTAAAAATATACACTGCAGCTGGAGATAATGGTCCTTCCTGGAGCCTCTAGTGGAGACCTGAGGATGACTTCTGGGGTTCTGGAGTCGGGGATACAAAGGATCTGAGGCCAGCTATACCCCAACTGAGAAAGAGACTCTTGCAGGCTACAAACAGGTTTAAGCTGCCTCAGAAGTGATTGGCACTGAAGCACAGCTGCTTGTTACCCCAACTACCAGTGCTGGGCTGGGTGTTCAAAGGGAAGATTCCTTCTACACATCATGCCACTGATGCCATGTGGAGAAACTGGATCACATTGATCACATAGTGAGCATAGATAGGAAATCCTAGTTGCCCTGGATTTTAGAAATCATAACAAACTGGACTAAAGATGAGAGTTTTTGACTAGCTTCCAAGAAGAGCAGGTGACATGTGCTGAGGTGACCCCACCATATAACCAGCTACCAGAGAATGAAAAGCGATAGCACCCTCTTCACCAATGGTTCCTGCCAAATTGTAGGAAAAAATGGGAAATGGAAAGCTGCTCTAAAGACCCCCACACAGAATGCTGCAGAAGCTACCATGGGACAAGGTAGATCAAGTCAACTTGCAGAAGTTAAAGCCGCCCAGCTGGCTTTAAATATCGTTGAATGAGAGGAGTGGCCAAGATTCTATCTCTACACTGACTTGGAGATGATAGCTAATGCTCTGTGAGGATGGCTGGATTGGTGGAGAAAGGCCATCTGGCAGTGCAGAGGGAAACCCATCTGGATTGCTGAGATCTGGCAAGACATTGCTGCCCGGGTAGAGAAGCTGACTGAAGGTCTATCACATCAGTGTACATGTACCCAAATGTCAGATTAATGCAGTCACAAGCAGGTGGATTGAGCTGCCAAGATTAAAGTATCTCAGGTGAATCTGGACTGGTAGCAGAATTACTTCTAGCTTGTTAGGCCCTCAATGCCTCCAGTCATCAGGGAAGAGATGGGACATACCGATGGGCCTGTGACTGAGGGGTATCTATGGATGGTATCTCACAGGTCATCCGTGACTGTGAGATGTGTGCTGCAATCCAGCAGGTCGAGTGGATAAAGCCTCTATGGTATGGTGGACAGTGGTCAAAATATAGGTAAGGGAAAGCCTGACAAATCGACGACATCACCCTTCCCCAAACCCGCCAAGGCAAGTGCTGTGTACTGACCATGGCAGGAGCAACCACTCGATGGCTGGAGACCTACCCTGTGCCTCCAGCCACTGCCCGGAACACTGTCTTGGACCCGGAAAAGCAAGTCCTGTGGAGACAAGCACCCCTGAAAGAATTGAGTTTGACAACAGGACTCATTTCAAGAACAACCTTATAAACCCCTGCGCTAGGGAACGTGGCATTGAGTGGCTGTACCATAATCCTTATAATGAACCAGCTACTGGGAAAGCTGAACAGTGCAATGGACTGCTAAAAACCACCTTGAAGGCATTGGGTGAGGAGACCTTCAAAAATTGGGAGCTGCATTTAGCTGGCTTGTCAACACCCAAAGCACCGTAATTCAAACTGGTCCTGTCCAGTCAGAACCCTTGCACACTTTAGATGGAGATAAAGTTCCTGTGATATACATGAGAGGTATGTTAGGAAAGATAGTTTGGATTAATCCCACTTTAGGCATGGTGGCAAATCCATTCATGGGATTATTATTGCTCAAGGACCTGGTTACACTTGGTGGGTAATGCAGAAAGATAGGGAAAACTGTTGTGTACCTCAATGAGACCTAATTTTAAGTGAGAACTGTGTGTAATGTTTCATTGTGTATATGTATATAAAGTGGAGTTAAAGGGTATTAATTTGGGTATGATGTAGATGGTGTAGAATAAGGGGTGGATAATGTCTTGGGTTACAATGTAAGGTGTCACCAAAATGTGTATTCTACCACCACCTCTATGACCTTCTGCTGAACTGTTAGTGGCAGGTCCTTTGTAACAGCTGCATATCTGACCTATGAGTTGGATGTAGTGTTTCTTTGTTACACCTAGCCTAAGGGTGGTCATCTCTGCTAATGGGCCATCAAGTACTCCCTAAAATATCCTATGTCTCTTAGGGTTACATCATTCCATTGTAAAATTCCCTGCTCTGAGGGAGATACTGAACATTCCTGCCTGGACTTGAGGGTGTATGATCTCCAGGTTTGGGGGCTTGGGGGAACCACCACTGGGCCTCCAGAGAAGGACCAGACCTTTTCACATGATCACTGCTTTGACAAGTGCACATCCATCATTTCAATGGGACTGCAACCACCATTTAATGAGACTGCCACCACCACCCTGACCAACAGGGTGCCCAGTTGTGCTCTGGCTTTGTCAGTTTAAGCCAGTGTTGCTGTACTATTACCTTAATTGTAACTTTGCTATTAAATTGTAGCTCAGTCTGGAAATCACTTGCAAGATATTTGCCTGGAGTTAATTCCTCCTGCTGGTCTACCTTCAAACCAGCTCAATTTACAATAAGAAAACAGGACAATGTACAATGTTCTGATGCAGCAAAAAACAAGTTTTAATTTCAATAAATTCAACTCTCTGCTAAGTAACTTAAAAACTTTTGAATTTTGTAAAATATTGAGTGCCTAGAGAACTTTATTAATTTTGGAGCCTGGAAGATCTTACAAATATTAAATATCGTTGCAGGAACACTTAGTCAGTCTGGATGAGCCAGCCTCGGAAGCTGGACAAGAAGCTCTGCTTAGACAAGAGCAAGCAAAAATCATTCGTTTTGAAAGGCAAGCGGAAGAATTCCTCAATGCAGTCTTTTACAGAAAAGGTTGGTTTTAATGGGGGGAGGAGGGTGCGGGAAATAGTCTCTCTTGTGGTCTTTTTGCATGCAATGTAGATATCAAAGATCTGATGTTCAAGTTGCATATTCAGTATTTTTCAGTCATCTTCTTTATATGCATTTATCAAGGATTAAAATTGACTTTCGAGTAATGTAGCAATATAACAATGTAGGCTTGGGACATCAGAAGAGAGTATAACTGTTTAACCCTAAACCAAATCTCTCCATGAGAATACCGGTGTTTTCACTTTTGGAGTGATGACTCAATTCTTACACTCAGAACTGTTCCCCATAACCAGTGTATAGGTGAGTGGGCTGTTTGAAAGAAAGGTCAAGTGGCAGTGGTAGTAGTTGGTTGTTAATGTCTTTTTTTTTTTTAAAAATGATTTTATTTTGATTAAATACATACTAATGCAGTTTTTCTTAAAGGTAATCAGTCTTTTACTATTAGTAATGATTACTCACCCTATTCCTAACAATCTAGAGTATAAATTATTATTGGAATAGTGCTAAGGACAATACATGAAGAATTCAAAACATGATCAGCACAAGAATTGCCGTAGAATGTGCTGAGAACATGCTCAATGATAGAAAATCACCTAAATATCTTCTGGAGAGTTATTGCTTAAACTGTGCTCTTAAGGAAGACACAGAACTCATTTCACTGTTTTCTATAAATCTAAGAAACATGAATCCAGAGGTTGCTTCCAAATGTATCCTGAATGAAAGTACATCGTACTTATCAGTCTAACCCATGTGTGAGAAAATCTGCCAAATCAGTAATTCCAACTTATCTGCTGGGGGACAATGCAAGGCTTCAGTTTAACAAATTAGAAATTGCTGTAGCCAGTCCTCAGTCCTTCTTTCCAGTGACCAAAATATTTAAAGGTGTTTTAAGTAGATAACAGTATCTTAGCCTTTCTTTTATGTCTCAAATGAATAAATACAAGCTATACATTATGATTCTTCTATACTTTTTGTGATACATGGGGGATGGTAGGAAGGATAGTTACTGCATTACTACTGATAGTTCAGATAATGCCTTTTTTCCAAGGCTTCCTTTTCAAGTTTTCTTTTTTCTTGTAGGGTTAATGTTTCCTTTTGCTTTCAAGTTTATCCCAATTATATTCAAATCCAGAAGGAATTTAAGAAAACTGAACTCTAGAGAAACCAAGGTTTTTCCATATTGCTTTTTCTGGTGAGGGAAAAAAAAGCCCTGCCATCATTTCCAAATTGTTTATTGAAGACTTCCTTCCTTTACCACTAAACTTAAATCTTTATGCATGATGTGTCAGTGTGTCTTTTGGGAAAGTATGGCTTTCTAAAATTAATTGGGGAGCCAGCAGCAGATATTGCAGTGTGCTAATGAAGGATATAATATACTCTGTCTGTGGCTGGATATCCAGAATAAGGATAATTAAACATTTCAGATGTATAAGAATTTTTGAGAATTTTTTAAAATATACCCATGTTTTCCTCCTTGAACAAAGCTGTGCTTGGTGCAAGAGTAATAGGTGAGGGGCAGAAGCCTGGCAGGAAGTCAGTTCTGATTCCTTAATGCATGATTTTCAAGCTTGCCTGTATTTAGATTGCTTGAAATCTAACTCATGCTAGTGCCATGAGATGCCAAGGCACTGTCATACCAAAGAGGACACAAAGAATGGCAGAACTCTGACATTCCTACATCACTCAGAAATGCTGAGCTCACCTGGCTTCATGCCAGCAATTAGTTTTTTTCTTCTTTCCATTCTCACTGCCCGTAACATTTGAGATGGGTATTTTGTAGCCCGGGTAAATCAGAGAAAATGCAGATGCTCTCTGAACACTGGCCACACAGTCATGTACAAGATCAGCAAAATTTTTGAATTGGTTTGCTGTCCATTGATCTTAGTCCTTTCTCTGAAATTTGTGTCTCTGACCCATTAATGCTTCCTTCAAATATTAATATTTGTCCAGTCAAAGCAAGTAGTTTGTTACCCTTAGTTGTCTGTTACCTTTACTTTGTGGCAGGACAGGGCCTTTTTCTGGTTTAATGAAATCATGCCTTTATTTGTTTGATACTGCCCTTTTAAGATTTTAGTGTAAAAATGCACAAAAGGTATTATGGCTTTAAAAGCTCAGAGGTACTGCTTTAGACTGTTTATAGCTGATCATTTCTTACTGTATTTTTTCTTCTTTGAGAATTTCTGTTTTAGTTAATTTTAGTTTTATTTTCTTAAAAAAACGGAGACAGGTGGAGTTAAGATAAGTATCTGGTTGATTTCAAGTGATGCTGGAGGGGCACCAGCACATATCTTCTACTCACTTTTGAACAGCTTTAATCCTCAGCATTCAGACTTTATATTAAACAAGAAGCCTTTAATGTGCTAGGTACCTACCTTTCTGCTTGAAAATGTGACCTGAATTAGTGCATTTATCTTGAACAGCACTAGAAAGTTGTCATTCTGGGCTGATTCTTTGAAGTTGCAGATTACAGGGATGCATGATTATAGGCATATGTAATATTTTATTTCTGAATGTGTAAATATGTTCAGATTTTTGAAATGAACATATGAACATGGTGCACACTAAAGGCATGATTCTTTGTTCAGAAAACACAAATGCCCTAGAGCTCTGCATTCCTGCCAGCCCCATGTGTATATGCTGCAAGCATGTGTCAAACAGTTGGTATCTGTGTGATCATGCCATCAAATTGTGTCCCTCTGGGCCTCCCTAGAGCCTTTCTATATCCTTCATTATATAGTGGAGAGATTAGAAAAGTAGAAGAAATGCCACCACAGCAGAAAAAAGCCTCCACACTTTTCCAGGCTGGTGTCCTTGTGGACCATTTGGGAAGCAAGTGAGATTATATATGTGCCAAAAGTTAAGTTTAGCTCATTTTTTGGTGTCCTCTTAAAACTGTTGATACTTAAAAACAAGTAAAAGCTACAGGATGTTTTAAAGAAAATGGTTACATATTTACATAAACATCCTGGAAATTTATAGGATTTGGAGAAATTTACTGTAAGAATGTACATGGTGACTGTATAAGATCTTATGTATAGAAAGTTGTGCTTAACAGAAAGGAATTTGGGCTTGATAAGCATTTAAAGCTCAATATGGTGTTTCATCAAGAAACAGACTGCTACTGCTGCTCTTTGATTTGTGGGGCAGCTCTGCTCAAACCTTCATGTCAATCATCTGTTACACATACAGTAAAGTTGGTTTGTTGGATTAATGTACTTGACAAAAAATGGTTGCAAAAGGCAAATCTAACACTGAAAGGTCCCTGAGAAGATTTTGCTAATGCTCCTAATAGCTCAGTCTCAATAGATTGCCTTTCAACCTGGGCAATTTTTTAAAAAGAAGTAGTAAGCACTTCTCCATTGTTCCCTCTTGAGAGCTGCTTTTAAAGATTTATTTGGTCTTCTGCTGTACAGTTTTTTTCTGAATGTTTCTTTGGTAATAGAAAATCAAACCTTTTGAGCCATTTCTGGAATAGTGGTGTGGTTGTTTGTGCTTTGGGGCTTTTTTGGGGGTATTGTGGGTGTTTGTTGTTGTTGGTTTGTTTGTTTTGGAGTGTGGGTTGGTTGGTTTACTTGTTTAAAAAAACAGAAACTAATTTGGTCAGAGAATACAGTGTTTCAAGTGAAGTGGCAGGACTTAGCTTTTGTGATTTAGGAGTTACAGATTTACTTTCGCATCGCAAATTACTACTGGTCTAAAATAATGATTTTTGTCAAGAAATGTTTGGGTTGCCTACATACCCAGATACCTTTTTATTATACACTATTTCATACAAATAAATTGGAATGCCTACTTGTTCTATTTCACATCCTTAACTAATAGATTTAGCAGCTCTTCTAGAAATAGAATTGCTTATCATGTGATGCATTTTGGGGTTTTGTGTATATGCAAATTCTTTGGGTAATGCCTGGTCCTGCATTAACTATAGTGGTAGAAATATCAAAAGAAGTAGATAGAATGAGATGGAGGACACTTGAACATTTGATCTTCGTGTGAATAATTTTAAATTATCAGAACTATAGGGCTTTATTTCTCAGTAAACTTATAGGGGACTGACTATTTATTCACCACTTTATTCACCATTTTACCCTTCTGTAGCTGCAGGTAAGTTATGCAATTCTTCCACTGTATAACCTGTTCAGTATTTTTGGATGAGCTCCATTACTTGGCACTTTAGCTCTCTTTTCCATTTCCACGCCTCTTAAAGGTCTGGTCATAAAATATTTTTATATTTTAAAAGAAAATATGAGATTGTGTGTTTCTTTTAGTAAAGTGTTATTTTGAGAAGGCTGTACCAGAATTAGCAATGATTCTTACTCAGGTATTCTAAGACTAAAGTACATTTTCTACAGAAACTATTTTATCTTTGGCTTTTTTTTAATTCCCTGGATTTTTTTCGTAAATAAAAAATGACTTAATATAAAAGCTGTTTTACTTAGAGTGCTTCCTTAAAAGAAATTTCTAATATTTGCAGACAGTCCTAGGGTCTCTGACCCCAATATTCCCCTAGTGGCCCGTGAGATCATGCAGCGAATGATCCGACAGTTTGCTGCTGAATATACCTCAAAAAATAGCTCTACTCAGGACTCCAGCCAGCCCAATAGCACAAAGAACCAAAGCCTGCTGAAAGCATCTCTGGTCGCCTCCTCTCCCACGGCTGCAACTGCTCAGAACCCTGTGCTCAGCAAACTGCTCATGGCTGACCAAGACTCACCTCTGGACCTTACTGTCAGAAAGTCTCAGTCAGAACCTAGTGAACAAGGTAGGACTCTTACCAGTGTCTTGCATTCTGTGGCAATCCATTAATAGCATTCTTGTTGCAAAACCAGACAATTAGAAGGTTGCACTTTTGCATAAAATATAAAGTGGGAAAGCAGTAGATGTTTTTACAATAAAATAATGACTAGTTCAGTGTAGCTGGGAGAGAAGAGACTTTTTGAAAGAATGTAGACCCATATACATGGTAGATTCTTCTGAAGAAGGGCAAAGAGGATGGACATGCTCTAGACTCGAGGATAAATGTGCTATTCCTACTGGGAGCTGCAAGAAAAAATCTGCCAAAATAGACTGTATGCTTGCTGATAAGAGGAGTTCATGTGGTCATGAAAATCATAATGTTGTTCTCTGAAGATTAGTGCACAGTCTGACTGAAAGGCTGATTTTTTTTCTTTCTTTCTGGTTGTGGTGTGAGAAAGACTATCTTTTAAAAGTCTGTGAGAAATTGCTTTGTGAAGGCTATAAAAATGAACTGCACTAAACTTCCAGGTTTGTGCATTTGGAAGAAATGTCTCTTTTCTACCTTAAAAATAGACTTGTTCTGCAGAGCACAGATTGAATAACTTGTAACAGTGTTTCAGAGCTTATTTTAATTCAAAAACCTTGCTTTCCATCAAAAATGCCTTTTTTTTTTAAAGAAGCAAATTCTTTGAGTTATATAGTATATGAACTTTTCTTTTCTGAAACTATAGAATCCTAAGTGTATCATACTGATTAAAATTAGACCCTTTACCCTTCTTCAGAAAAATTATCGTGCTTGAAGTCATTCTGTCACAGTAGGCTGTGCATCTGCAAATAGAAAAGGTGCCTGTGAAAAAAAAACCCAGCCTTTTTCTAGCTAGGACAGATGAGTAGGTATCCTTTTATTCTTTTAAATGTGGTTTATGAGGCTTTTTGTAAACAGGTTGATTTTATGTGTCCTGTAATATGCAGCTTGGACATCTGGACACATACTCCACTTACAGCACTACTGGAAGCTGTTGTGCTTGAGTTACAAACTGTAGTGAGAGGTTGAATAGTGTCTCTCTTGAAATGTGGACCTCTACAGTTTAGCTGATAGGCATTTGTTTCTAGCTGTCTTTATTATAAATGCATTTTGTGAGTGTTTTGCATGTATATTTATAAATGTTAAATTGTTCTCATTGTTAAACTTTTTGCTGAAAGAAAGAGGGAGCGAATCAGTTTTGCTTTGTTCCATTTTAACTGAAGGATGGTAGGGTGAAGAAGAAAGCATGTACATGAACTGTTCTTTAGCTACGATGGAAAAAACTGTAAGATAACGTATAATGTTCATAACACTTGTTATGAAAGTGGAACATGTGCACATTGACTTACACAGTAATCTGCTTGCTGATGTAAATTTTTTTCCCAATTTACATTTAATGTAATTGGAAAGAGATTTTGCCAAACTTGTTAATGAGGGATTTCAGAGGCTGTTGTGAAAGATTGCTAGTCATTCTGTGTGCTATATTTTGTTCTAGTGGGTTGAGGGGAACCCAGCTAGTTGTAAGCTTCTCCCTGGGATGAGAGGCTGACCCTGCTTCCCCTAGGGGCTTCTGGGTCATACTGACCCTTCTGATGGAGGAAGCATGGATGCAAGTGCCTCCAGCAGCTGCCTGTGCTGTCCAGCCTCTTGAAAAGAAGGAAAAACCCGATCCAGTTTGTGTCTCTTGTGCCTGCATAAGTGTTGTTCAGAAAGAAAATTTAATTTTCTGCTTGCTTAAGTTTGGGTTATGGTGTGTTCCCAAATGCAGTGGGTGGAACAGCTTTCTGTAAGTTAATTCTAGTTCACTGTTTATCGTGTTTTTTCTCCATATGTCAAATGAGAACTTCCAGCAATCTGAAAGTCGTCTTACATTGTTCTTGGCTTGGATGGTTCCTTCACTTGATTAGAAGGAATGAGTGAGGAGCTCTGATATATCTTGAGTTCACCCTGCCAACAGGTTTCATTTATCTTTGCCTCATAAATTCCTCATTTCACAATTTCCAGGAACTTCAGATGGCTGGGCTGCTTCAATGACAATGTTGCCCTTATTAAAATGACCAGAGTTTCAAGCTGCTTCAGTGCATCAGGAGCAAGGCTTTTCTGGTGAAACATGTTCCTTTTTCTGGTGCCTATAAATGCAGAGTTTACATAATGGTTTGCAGGAGAGCATGGGGGAGCATGAGGAATTGCCATTAGTGAGACTGGAGGAAGCAGTCTAACAGGAAAACCAATTTGGCATATGGAAGAGAGGGAATAAAACAACACAACAGAGGAGAAAGGCAGCAGCTTTTCCAGTAGGGACCCATTGGAGACATGAAAAAAGCTGAAGCTGGAGAACATGAAAAAAGCTGAAGCCACGAGAAGGAATCTCACACCTATATGTGTGTTCATTTAATTTCCAATATGAAATTCTCAGTGAATTTTCCTACAAGAGATTTGGACTTAAAAAAAAATCCAAATACTGGCTTGCAGCCTCTCTTTAAGGAGAGGAATATCTCAGGTTGACAAATATTGAAGATTGTTTCAGTTCTGGACCACTGAGAGGTAGTTATGTGATAGGCTTTGTTGTATCCAGAACTGTCACTTGTAGGTAATTTGTTATGCTATGTCTCTTGCAACAGATGCACTTTTAATTTTTTAATTTTTGTTGTAATTTCTGAAGACTACATTGAAGTCACATGTAAACCACATTGCAAAAAACCCCCAAGCCTTACTTTGTTTAAAAATACAATAAACCAAAAAATGCTGTGTGCTAAAAGTGACTGCAGCTCAGAAGAGTTGCTTTGTCTTTTCAGCTGAAGACAAGATCAGCATGGCTGATCCTGCTTCTTCAAACACTGAAGTCATTCTTTTGTCTCTACAGACGGTGTGCTTGATTTATCCACTAAGAAGAGTCCTTGTGCTGGCAGCACCTCTCTGAGTCACTCCCCAGGGTGCTCCAGTACTTCGGGAAATGGGTAAGAGAAAGCAACTTACTATGACCTTTTAAGACAGTTTTTTACTAAAAGTGTGTGCTTAGCTCCTGTTAATTTTAACTTTCTTTTGGTGTTAACCCTTTGGAGTAATGTGTTTTCAACTTGTACCTTTGGCAAATACCTTCACCCCACCTGCCAAATAAGAGTTGTTGCCAGCTGAGGCAGGTTTAACTTGCAGTTAAAGACTCTATTATTTTGGCCAATTTGGTACTTAGCCAGAGATCTTTCCATTACCTGTCTCTTGGGTTTATTATAGGTGATTTCTGTGAGGATGCAAATTTATTTAAATGCATGAGGAGTCTTAGAGGCTTTGCAGTATATTTAGACTTCATTTCACTTAGGTCAAAGTTAGCTAACAAAGTGTATTTTAGAGAGAACAATTATTTGGGTGATAAACCATACTGAATTAGATTTAAATCACTACATGATTTTTGTTAATATTTCCTATCATAAACTACGACTTAGAAAAGGACATGGGGCAGGGAGTCTGGTAGTTCAGAAAGCTTTAAATATAACTTTGGATTTGTGATTGTTCTGTAGTACTGAACAAGTTTTTTAAAAAAATAATCACAAAGTATGTGGTGTACTACTCTTGCCTAATCAGTTCAAGGTGTGGAATAATGGTAAATAAAAAAAAATCTTTAGGTTTCATCTTTCTAATGGTCATCATTTGCATACATTTAGAAGCCCTTTACTCTTAGTCAGGGTTGTGCTGGAGAGGCTGACTGGGAATCAGAGGGGCTTTGGGTGTTGATTATCATGAAGCTACTGTGAACAAATAAATTTTTATTGAAGTACAGAAATAGTATATGGTTTAAAGTGCTATTTAATTGCTGGATTTAGCTTTATGGTAGACTTTGAAAAACTTGAAAATCTCAATTAGCAACTCTCTTCCACCACCAATCTCATGTACTTTTAACAGCTGATTGAATTTTTGCATTTCTCTTTGGAAAAATATTACTGTCTCAGATTTCTCCTTTCAAGATTACTTTTCCGTTTAATATTTCTATTAATAGAATACTTAAATCCTTCTTTAAAACTTAGAATTAATACTTTTTACAATTCTTTGGCATAAACCTTCCCCAGCAGCACTTATCTTTTAATTCTGAACAGGTCATTTCCATCTTTATTTTCCTAGGAAGGCAGCATAAGCCATTGAGGCTCTGTACTGTTTGTTCCCTTGTTTGTGATTCAAGTGAGGGCCAAAGTCCAACACACAGGGATGGCTGGGCCAGCATCTGGCACTGTCCTGCTCAGGTCCAGAGAGGATGCGCCATACTGGCACCTGTGGTTACTTGTACAGGTGTGTGGTATAGGAGGCTGGCTGCAGTTTGTTTAACATCACTAAGTTGGATGTAACCCTCTGTTAGCTGCCAGTATGGCTTTATTTAGGTGTAGAATCACTGGTGCACACTGTGATGCTGATACATGCTGTAGAAGGGGTGGAGAATGCACATGGTCTGAGAGGGTTCCCTGGAACTGCAAACTTTGGTCCATTTCTCTGGATTTTATTCTGAATCCTTGTTGACTTTTGTTGTGCACATCCTATGACTTGTTGCATCCTGGAGAGAGGTGAACAGCATGTTTATCAGGCATTGTGTGTGTTACATACCAGGTTCTTTCAGTGGATGTCTTTTCTCTAAAGACTTTTTTTAATCCCAGTGTGATGTTAAAAATAATAATGTAGATTTTCAGTACTATGTGTCCTATCCTTCAGTAATGCTGACTTAGCCAGAGGGCTTTACACCAGTATAGCATCCCAGAGCATTAAAATAGATTCTCTTCGTTAATTTGTATGCTGAACATGGAGAAATTTGGAGGTGGATTTTTGAAACCAATGTGACTTAATAACTACAAGGGGGCTAAGCAATCAAAGCATTAAAATAGATGTGATTCTCTGCAGCAGTAGTACTTAATTTCATAGAAAGAACACTTGTGATGAAAGGGAAATGGTAAAAATACATAGTCTTTTTTTTTGTTTTTTTTGTTTTTTTTTTGTTAACCCTTGATCTGGATGACAGTTGGAGCTTAGATCTTCCTTTTCCTAGCCATGCTTTATATCAAACAAGATTCAGGGCTGTGTATATATGCAATTAGTTGTTCTGGCAGCAGTTTGGTAAGTCTAGTGTAATGCAGCATTTTTCTTTGTGATCCGCAGTATCCCAGTGTTCATATTTAGTGCTTAATGAAAGTCAGGCAAATACCTTTGAGGCCTGCTAAGCTTTTTCTTTTATCCTGAGCAGCAATTCTTCAATACAATGTAAGCAAATGCTATGCAGGGTTTCCACCTATGTGTAGATACTGCCGGTGGCAGTCATATTTGCATGTTGAATATGTTGCACTTTGGCTTACTCTTTTATTACTGTGCTTGTTTAGTGGTAACGTCACACCAGTAACACAGTTGTGTGTAGATCTATGGCGATTGATTACTACTTTGTAATTAAGGTGCTATTTTCAGACGCTTGCGCGAAGTCTTTTCTACTCCGAGAATTTGTGAACCCAACCAGAGACCAGCCAACAGGTTTCATTTTTCTTTGCCCAAAAAGCTTCTCTTTTTTTGCGAACAAGTTTTAAAACTGACTGATGCTGAGACTTAAAAAATAATAAAAATTAAAGTAATAAAAAAAAATTTAGAGAAAAATAAATAACACAAAACGTGATGTTACCCAAGCAAGGCCTTCTAATAAAGGAGTGGCCCCCTCACCCATCCCTCCCTACCTGTGCAAGTCCTGCTCACATCAGTTTCCTTCCATCCAATTAGGCGACCTGGGAGACCCAGCCAGCACCATCCGGAGGGACTACAGAGTGGTGATGGGGTACCTCCAAGAAGCTTGCAGGATGGAACCAGGGAAGGTTATGGCCATTCCACATCTCTTAAAGTACCGCTGGCTCGATCACTCCAGATTAGTGAAGAACTGCTGAGCAGAAACCAGTTTTCTACGGCTGCCAGCCATGGGCCATCTGGACTACAGAATCATGGACAGCACTTAATATTATCCAGGGAGGCTTCTTGGGCAAAACCACACTACGAATTCAATTTCAGCCGCATGAAATTCAGGGGAAATGGTGCACTCAGCAACATCAGTGACCTTCCTTTTCTTACAGAAAACTCTGCCTTTCAAAAAATGGCACTTCAAACTAAACAGGATGGGAAAAAGGACGTGAGCCATTCATCTCCTGTGGATTTAAAGATACCACAAGTTCGAGGCATGGACCTTTCATGGGAGTCCCGCACTGGTGACCAGTACAGCTATAGCTCTTTGGTAATGGGTTCACAAACGGAGAGCGCGCTTAGCAAAAAGTTAAGGGCTATCCTTCCAAAACAAAATAGGAGAAGTTTGCTGGATGCTGGACCAGATTCCTGGGGCTCAGATGCTGAGCAGTCTACCTCTGGACAGCCATATCCCACCTCAGATCAAGAGGGAGATCCTGGCTCCAAGCAACCTAGGAAGAAAAGAGGGAGATACAGACAGTACAACAGCGAGATACTGGAGGAAGCAATCTCTGTGGTTATGAGCGGGAAAATGAGTGTTTCCAAAGCTCAGAGTATTTATGGGATCCCCCACAGTACACTGGAGTACAAAGTTAAAGAGAGGCTGGGCACTTTGAAAAACCCTCCAAAGAAAAAAATGAAATTAATGAGGTCGGAGGGGCAGGATGTTTCAGTAAAGATTGAATTAGATCCCCAGGGAGAAGCAGCACAAAGTGCAAATGAATTGAAGGATGAATAGGGATGTTGTAGAGTGCCAATTACTTTGCAAACTGGGTGAGCACTACTGCATAGTTCAACCATCACTGAGCGCACCTGAGTCTCCTGTTTACTGCAATGCTCTTTCCTTTGCAGTTTAGCATAGACTTATGTGAACACAGGTGAAAGATGTGCTCTGAATGTCACATTTGTAAATTTTTCTAGCCTTGTATGGCGCAGTTTCCCTCCTTCACTTGCCCACTGCCCTCTTTCTTTCTTTGTTCTTTTTTTTTTCTCTTTTGCCTTTTGCATGTTTCTCTGTAATAGAGAATTGAGTTACCTCACAAAGAATGCAGATCTGTGGAAGTGGACATCTTGCCTGTAGAGCCTGCCTGAACTTCTGATGTTGGATTTTCATATCTGCCTTTATAGAAATAAGTCCACTTTGTTAAACTGACACTCTCCTAAAACCAGGCAATTTTCAAAAGAAAATCAGACTGTCATTCTTCAAAAATGCTTCAGAAATCTTTTTTCCCCCTCCTTTTTTGTTGATCCAGTTGATGGAAAGATTTGAGCTAAATCAAATTATTTAGGAATGGTACCTCTCTTGAACTCAGATTTGTCAAATAGATAGATAATCAGTTGGGTCTGATTAGGCTCTCCACTGTTTACTTTCTAAATTAACCTTACTTACCATTTGTTGTCTGCTTAGTGCTCACCCGGAGGGGAGGGGAGGGAAAACTTACATACACTACCTTCAGATAATGTCAGTTAATTATTTATAACACTACCTTTGCTGTAATTTTATTTGATGTTTTTGAAGGGTGATATTTAGACTCACCTGCTTGAGGATGTAGCCTTATCTCACGGAAGACAAGCTTCTCACAGACAGGAGCAGTCAGGGTACACTAAATGATCTATTAGGGTATGCCTCATTATACCAGAACTATGGTTCTTTGTGACCATTACACTTTTTACAGACTTGATTCTCATAGTTTACTAAACTATGTGGTCCCAACAGCTAGTTTAAATGACTCTAATCCAGGGATGGGGGATTTGCGTAACAAACTACTGTGATACTGGAAAAAAAAAAAAAAAAAGGAAAAAAAATAGCCCACAAAACGGTGATCTCAAACGTTACAACCTCAGTAGTCTGCCCAAATATCCACATTAGTGAAGGAGCTTGTTAATGTTCAGGGAAGAAGTAAAACACTGGTAGCCTGATCGAATTCAGGCTCTGCATCATATCTATCTGTAATACTGTCAGGGTCGAACACTCAATGAATGGGTGTTTCCTTTTTAAATATTACAGTTGCCAGTAGCAGGAATTTATTAAAGTCCTGCTTTTTTGTTGTTGTTTTTATTTAATCTATTTTGATAGTGGTTTAGCACATGCTAGAATAAGCATTTAAACACCATAAAAAAAAAAGCACTCCGTAAACCACAAATCTGGGTTTTTTTTCAATATAGTGATATCTTTATCATTATATGGAGATCCAGGCTAAGTTTTGTACTGAACTTTTATCTTTGATACTTTCTGCGGGAGTGGTCAGTAACTAAGTGGAGCTTACTGGACTTACCACAACATGACCAAATCATAATTGCTGGTTCTTCAGGTAGAAGCAATTTGGTCTTAATCTCTGCAAAAGGTAGATAGAATTACCACTTTTTCTCCCCATTTGCGCGACCAAAAGAAGCATTGGAGTTTTTGTGTGAGAACATTAAGTGATGTCAGTGAAAGTGGTTTCTCAAAGTTCATGGGAGGGTGGACTAGGTAACCCTCGGGATGCTGAATGACTTCTGGAACAATTGATTCTATTAGCCTCTCCCCCTCCCCAGCAACTTCATATTTTCAAAGGTTAGGCACACCATTGCTGTTGTTTTAAATATGCACTGCTCATTCTTGAAATGGACTGGGCATTTGGCCCCAAGTATACTTTATTTTTGTTTACTTAATATATTTTAGTCCTCAAAATCCTGGTTCCTTGTAGCTTTCTAGTTGTCATCTTGGCATTTAAAGCAGTTTAAGCTCAGTAGCAGTATACAAACTCTGCAATACGTTCCAGTTTAGCTGGTGATTGCAATAAAGGCGCAGTTTAAGGTGTGGTTTCATCTGCTTTTGGAGGTTATCGTAGAAAGTTTGTTGCAAGTTAAAAAAAAAGTAACAGTTTTACTCTTGAGAGAGGTTTAACCTTTTGCAGTTGTCCTTATTTAAGAAACACGAGTTGAGTTTTATAAAACTTGTCACTGTAGTGTATGTGGAGTGCTCATTTTACTAACCTAAATATTTTGTATGTGTATGTTTAAGTGGGTGACAATCGTGCAGCAGAAGAATGGTGTGCCTACCCTTTAATGCTGCAGTTTTAAAAGAGAATTTGTCTTGTCATTTCAGACTGTAGGCTAAGAATTGTAAATAGATAGTGAGAAGTTGAGTACTCTTTATTTGCTTTGGTTAGAAAGTGGATTTAAAAAAAAAACAACAACAAACCAAACACGTAACTTTCTCAGTTTAAATGTCCTGAGACCTGAAGATTGTAATACTCATAACTGCAAAGCTTTTAAACACAACACTTGATCTGTGATAACTTAATATTCAGGTAATCTCTCTTTTTCGAGAAGCTTTTGAACAACCATATTTCCTCCAAAGGTCTCTGTTTAAAAAGGAAAAAAAAGAAAAAGTGTAGATTATTTTTTAAGCACTAATTGCATTACATTGGTAACTGCAATATGAAATAGCCATTATTGTTTTGTGAAGCATGGTTGAGATTAGTTAGTGGTCCCTTTTTAAAATTTCATGAGCCTCTCAAAAAATAAAAACAAATTTAAAAAAAAGCTGCTGAATATTCAAAAGATATATATTTTACCTTATTGTAGGTTTTGTAAATTTAGTCTGTAATATTCAGGTGCACCTTTTAACGTTACTTTTTTGTTTCAAAGTCCCATCTAATGTATTTTCTCTGAGGTGATTCATCACTTAAGACTAGTATCACTCTAAGTGCTGCAGTGATCACTAAGATTTTGTTTCATTTCTCACTACATATTTTTTGCAGGCGCTTTCAGTGTAGCTAACTAGTAGTATTTGGGATCATTTTAAATATATGATTGGAATTAATGTTTGTCCATTCGCATGCTTACTTTTCTGCTGACCAGCAGTTTGCATGGCCAAAATCCCTGGTTGACCATATTTTGGTGTGGGAAGGTGTGGTTCACTGCGGTCTTTGTAACAAAAGCCTTGTTTCTCATCTTATTTCTGGTAAGTGGATGCTTATGTTACTTGGATCACTTGGACAGGAGAAAGATTTTATTTTTATTTTTTTTTAAACCCTTCTCCTGCTGCTCTTCTGAGATCGCATTAACGTGTAACATAGACAAACTGCAACCCTGTAAAAATCGAGACGTTGTTAGGAGGAGACCTTTCGGGTATTTTTTGTCACTAGTTTTCTCTTATTCCCGAGAATGTCCATCCGATGTAGTTATTGGACTTAACAGTATTGTTGTGTACTACGTTGATGTAGCTGAAAAAGCCTGACAGCAAGAAACTGTGAATTATATTTGTGGCAGTCTCTGAAAACTAGTTTTTCAGTCCAAGTACCATGAAGGAGAATCCCCCTCCCCTACCCCATCCTAGAAAAGTAATTTTATATTTTGTGTGTATAAAGTTTTAAGAATCGAAGTTTCATATTGTACTGAAGTTTAGGTGTCGCTTGGTAAATCTTTGCTGCAGCATATAATTGAAGATGAGTAAGGCTTAGTGTGGTAGGGGTCCTGGTGTGGAGTTAATTATCGTACAGTTCTGGTGAGAAAGCCCAACATGTATGAAATGTGTCCATTTTCTTTTTTTTTTTTAATTTGGATTTGTAAGATGTAAAAGTGCTTTTTTAGAACTCTGACCTATTACAAACTATTACCTCACTTTCAGCCAGCTGGATCCTCATTCCACAGTGTTGTAGGCATTATTGTGGCTGTAATGCTTGAGTACAGCTATAGAGTTGAACATTTCCAGTTAGATATGGTAGGGACACGTTTCTGGACTCGTTTTTATTTCTGTCTAAAGATAATTTATTTTCCAGTCATTCCCTGATTTTTTTTCTAAAGGTTCAAGATCTTAGAATTTGCTTTAGAATTTGTAATTTTTTCCCTGTTCCACAGGAGAAGTTGCTGCATAAGCAATACAGGTATGCCTTTACTTTCTTTTTTGTTGCAGAACTCATAACCTTGATGCTTGCATTACCAACCCTACTGCTAGACCTGAATTTAAACTGAACTTTTTTGGCACTTGGAAAAAAAATTATTCTTAACAATGCAAGGGTACAGATAGAGTAATGCCTCTAGTAAGGGAACATGTTCAGCTTCTGTGTTCTCTCGGAACTCCTGCACAACCATTTTTGTAGAACTTTCTACTGCTGGAGGATATTCCTAAACATGGGAGGTAACTGCACTTGTGTTTAGACTGGGTAAGAGCTGACAAAGAATACTCTGTGCTTTGTCTGTGGCAGGCCAGCATTTGCATCTAAATATTTCTTTCATGAGTACTCGGGAGTACATTGCCTTTCCCTGGAAATTCATGGGAGCTGGCAAAGTGATTCAGGGGCTTTAGGGTTGAGTAAGCTTTGTGAAACAACTTTTTAGTTCTGATTGAATTGCTTTTTGTATCATCTGCAACAATTGTTATACAGGCAAAACCGGAATTGCCATGTCTTTCTTTCCAGTTTACTTTCAAGTAATGCTCTTAAGATGTCCTTGAATCTTAGGAGAAGAACACAGTGTCCAAGGAGTGAAGGGAGCACTCTGCTGTTCCCTTTTTTCTCAAAAACAGTGTGGCTGCATCTGTAATGTAAAGACCTCTTTCTTCAATGAAGACAAAGTTTGAACTCTTCAGTATAAGAATGCATACACTTACTGCAGTCTAAAATCTTACAAAGGCAAAATTATTAACTTTACTGAAAGATTTGTCACAATATTTTAAATAGCTTAAGTTCTCTGCCAAATGTTAGAAGTAGAATGGGAAGGGTTGTTTCCCTCATTTTCATGAGGATCAGAAACCTTTAGGTATTCCCCACAGATGTTTCATAAATGTAATTTCAGTCTAGGTCAATGTTGTTTTTCTTGGCATCAGTACATAATGTTGGCTAATATTGTTTTAGAAAGCTGTAAGAAAATAATTTTGAGACTTGTTTTGGTACTATAAAGGTTTCTACTTGGTCTTGAATTATATTGAAAATTCAGTAATTGGAACCTTCAGAAACCTGAAAATCTGCACTGCTAGTTGTATGCAGTTCTGATGAATGTAGCAGATAAAGTAGCCACTATAGTAACTCATTTCAGATTATCCAGTGTATAAACACAATGCACTGTGATGACCACTAGGCAGAGAGATATTACAAACTCAAAATGAGCTGTAGATGCACTTCATGTATACCAGAAAATGCTCTGAAGTACTTAGAGATTCCAGTGTCCATCTCTCTTGCTCTCTCTTTCCTGTTCTTTCTTTGATTGGGGCCAAGTTTCTAAACCAGTATTAGAGCAGAAGTTTTGGACCTCATGCCCTACTGAATTATGCCTATATTCAGGTGTTGTCATAAAAGCATTCATATTAAGAGAGCTTTATTTAATTCTCACAAAAATCTCTTAGCCCAGTTGCAAAATCAGTTTTTCTGGGTGATGTACTAGGAAGGAGGATTTTTTTCAGCCTGTCTAGGGCATTTAATTTACCTTCTTAAAAACAAACATTCCTACCTGTGTCCCATGCTTGTCTCTCCTGAATCAGTAAGTATAATTTAGGTGGACTCAAGATAATAACTACCTTACAGAGTAGGGATTAGGACATAGGCTTCATTCTGACTGGAGCAGGAAAAGTTAACATCAAAAACAATTTTGCTCATCATCACCTAGCAGTTTATCTTAATATCTTTTTTCTTACTCAGAAATAATGTGGATACTACTAGAGCTACTTAAACAGTTTATCAATTACTTGGTGCTACATTTCTCAAATAGTTTTGCAGATAATACTTTTTATGCCTGCGTGAAAGCATGTAAACTTTTACTGTCACTATAAAAAGCACTTGTCTGACCTATTCTAAAGTACCAGAAAAGGGATAAATAACTGCAGCACTTTTTCTGTTACAACGCCAGAGTCTTAATTAAATCTGGTCTTCAGGTTATGAGATATTTCAAATAATCAGTCTAGGATCATTAACAGCTTGTCAGGTCAGATCGCAAGGTCTCTTGGGATATTAATCTGTCTTTTAAAGAATAGTACAACAAAATATTCTGGAGTTCAGGCAGGGGATGTAGATATACATGCCTGGTATTTTTAACTGATCATTTCAGTAGGCCATTTCAGGGCTTAACATTGGGAATCTGGGATGATGGGTAGGGAAGGGAAGTTTCCCAAACAGAAAAGAAAAAAAAGAAAACATTTTTGACCATTATTTAATGTTCAGTTTGAAAACTATATCACAAGAAAAATGGGTAGGGATTCTTTCTCCCTTATGCCTTCAGGGAATGAGTAGTATTTAGAATCTCTGGCTGAAATTCAAGCCTTTTTACCATGTAAATTTTTAATATAAACTCATTGACATGCTTTTTTCATCTGAGGACTGAAAATGGATCTTAATGTTTAAGTTGTGGAATGGTATATTTCTTAAATGAAGGGGGAACATTTAAAAAAATAGATTAGAATACCAGCATTAGTGAGCTTAAGGAATTTTAGTATGTAATAGCAAAGTATAGCAAAGTATTTGATTAAAAAATTAATCTTGAATTGCTAGTCTGTAACTAGGTGCATTCTAATTTAGCAGGTGAATATTCTTTACTTATCGATATATGATGGGCTTTTTGCAAATAGAAACCTTTATCTGAGTCCCATGTGTTGCTTGTACTGATGGGATGTATGCTAACAGCAGCTTACTGCTGCTTTAAAATGTATAAAATGTTTTGAGTGTTTGCTCATAACTCTTTTTAACCTCCACTTGGTAAATTGTCAGACATTGGTATTTTATCAGTCCGCAGTGTAAGTTTAAACTAATGTTCTTAGGAATCCAACTTGTACACACACTGTTTAAAAACCCTCAGGGACAGTTTACACACTATCCTCACTCAATTCAGGTACTTGTACTCTCTTCTTAAACCTAGCAGTGACTTGTATTTTGTTTTGCTTTTCTTTTGACGTGCTGATAGCACATCCTTGATGAATGTCAACTTAAAACTCAGTTCAGGTATCCAGGTATAACTCAGCCAAACGGATTTTAAAGCTGCATATTTACTCTCCAGCACACAGTGCCTCAGACACTTATAGTGGCATTCTGTATATTCAGTTATTACTACTGAGCAGATCGCGTGGGGGTTCCTGGTATGTATTGTAAGAAATTCCTATGTATATTATATAATATGTATTATATTATATACATATATAGTATATATGTTATCTTAAACTTATATATTTTAAAATGCCACTACTAGCCAGCGCAGCTAAAAATGAAATACATTCCCAGCTGCTTCTGCGAACAGCGGAGGCAGCTTCTTAACGTGGCTCTTGCTTCTCTCTCACCATAACTACTTCTAACCTCAAGCACGGGTCCTTGGCTGTCTGACCTCTACACTCTAGTTATGCAATGTCCTTAGAGAATTCTGTGCACTGGCCACTGTGATGGAAACCAATGGGCCGGGAGTGCTTTGAGTTTATTAGTAATTGTTCTGCCAAAGTTGGTGTTTGTATGACAAGCGTGTAAACCTGTCAGATAATCAGCAGAGGTCCACGTTGTCCATAATTATTACTTCCACCTCCTGGGTAGGACCAGAGCTCATGAGGTGCCTCCTTACTAAGGCTGTGTGCTATTCACTGAACACCTGCAGTGCCAGGCCTCTGTGCTGTGCTCACCTGGAGGCCAAGCCTGAAACTAAAATCTGCTGTTCTGCCTTTATGGTGATCTGTTGGCAGTCGCAAGTCAGCAACACCTCTGCTTTATTATTTGACACTTTACATCTAAAAAGTCTTCTCTTTCTATTTATGTAACCCATAGTCTTTGAAGAGTATGGAAAATGGCATTTCTCTCTGACCTCTAGAAGTTCAAGTGTCATGGGAAAAAAAAACAGGAACCCCCCCTTTACTCTTATGGACCTCATTTCAATATACTGTTTACAGTTTGACGGAATTGTATAATTTAATATTTCTCTTGTACTGTAGTTTATATTTATTTACAGATTTTTTTTGTACTGTGTGATTTGAATTTTTTGTTCCTTGCTATGATCAATGTTTTATGTAGTAGAGCACTTATGATCACAAATTAAGGTTTTTGGTTTGATTGCACTACATTAATTTTTTTAATGCAGTTCTGATTTTTTGACTGGACTAAATAAGCTGTGTCTTAATGTATGTGATAAGTACTTTAAAATTTTTATTTCATGTGGTCCATTTATTTTTTGCATTGTATGTCAAAGCGCTAATTCTCTTGTTGTGCATGTGTAAGATTTAATGGCTCCATTGTATTATTTGACCATGTCATTTTGGAAACACATTCCCAGCTGTAACGTTGTGTATGGTAGTTTTCACTGGATGCTAGACTTTTCAAAACCACTATTCTTCTAATAAATTTTGTTGTGAAAAACTTCAAGGGGTTCCAATTCTGTTGTTTCTAATGTGCTTTCTAAATGCCTGTACTGGTAGCCCAAGGATATGAGATGCAAACTGTCATAAGCAGGTAGAAGCAGGGGAGGAAGTGAAAATAGAAGGTAAAGCAATTTGTGGCTGAAGGACTGAGCTCCATACTCTGTTGGGTTCTTGTCCTAAATAGGATTGACGATAAAGCTGCTTTAGCAGCTGGGTAGGGAATACACGGGGAAGCTGAAACGCTGTCTCATAGCAGCCCAGTCTGGTGAACTCCCAAATTTGTGCTTCCCCACTGGCCACCTTAATTTCCTTAATAGTAAATAATTTATCCAGTGAAGAACAAACAATCTCTCAGGAGGGAAAATAAAAAGTGGTGTAGTGATGTTCACTGAGTACTTAGTAATGAGCCAAGGTAGGCATAGAGGCAGTGAAAGCGTGGCCCAAGCCCCGTGTGGGTCGGTTTTGAGCTGTGGGGTGGAAGTGGGCAGAGCACAGGTTTGGGCAGCAAAGCTTTGTACTGGAGCACATGTCACCAGGCACAGGCATGTTGCTTAGCTGCTCACCAGGACACTGGTGTGGCTTTCATTTCCTCTGCAGCTTTATTTTCTGTGCTCCTTGTCCACAGAGGGGGCAGGTCCCCAGCTCCCCATTAGCACAGGGAAAGCTCTAGCATCTCCATCTTGCTGTCCTGCGTGGGGGCACGAGGCACATCCAGCCTTGACACCACACTGCAGCCGGCCCTTCTCCAAGATCCATGTTTACTTTCTCCTGACTGTACTTTGGGTTGAACTACTTTTGACGTTATGCATTATTGATACTGAAATGCTGAATACTAAAAAGTAGGTTACACTAAGTGGCGTATAATGGAACCCACGTGAGTTGAGGCATTTCTGCTAACCTTTATGTTCAGTTCTAAGATGATTTTGAGAGTGATGCTTAGGGATTTCCTAGCTTTAGTAAAATTCATAGTGCTGTACAGTATCTAGCCCAGGTTTCTTTTCTCCTGAGCAATTGCCTTTCTTAGCATATGCTATTGAAGAGTAGGTAATTTAGGGTCTGCATTTTTCAGTGCCTTTTTTGTTTTCTAAAGATCCTTAAATAACTGTTCCATTACAAACTAATTATTATATTCCTTATATACTAATACCAATATTAAAAACAAAAAGAAAAATGGTAGTTGAGTGTTGTCATTGGTTTAGCTTTATCAGGCAAATCTCTCTTAAATAAAAAACTTGGTTTAACTAGAGACTACATCTTACACTTACTCAGGAATAGTGAGTTTTTATGTGTAGATAGCTTGAAAGCCTTGTGCAGTAAACTATCATTTATCTTTTTTTTTTCTCTTTGTCTGAATACATCTGTCAAATCTATGAAAATAGCCTTTGAAAGTGATGAACCATATTCCCATCTGCCATTCTTTAGGATGCATTATGCTCTGCAGGCTTATCCCAGAACATTTTTAATTGACACTTTTAGCCCTGTGATTATCACAAATACCAAGTTTTTCTGCTTTTCCTGAAGGACTTGCTGATGGTCTCGCACTGCTAAGATGAAATTGTTCTAACTTAAAGGAACATAGTCTTGATTTCATCTTTTAAAAGCTGTTTCCTGTATCATGACAAGATTGCACAAGATGTTGCACCCAGACCCAGAAAGAAGCTTCCATGCTGTTGTCTAAGTAGAAAAGAAACACAAGTAGCCCTGTTAGGCAGCTTTAAAAGTCTAATTTCCTGCGGCTTGTGTGAACTCAGGGTGCGTTTTGAGCTGCTCAGTCTGTTATTGGAAGAGGCAGCTGCCTCTTTTGTACCTGCAGGAGCATAGCTAGTCACCTTCTGAAGATCCTTTGAGGAGTAGCAGTACACTACCGCCACATACACCTGGGTCACTTGCTACAATGCAGATACTCTCTCAGATGTGAAATGAGAGGCTCTGCTCATTTCTCCTCTGTGGAAGTAAGAGCTGCTGGGAGGGGAAGAGCAGGAAGCTTTAGCTTCAAGTGCACCTGCAAGTTTTGGCATTTAAACTAAACTTGTAAGGAGGCAACTCCCTGAGCTCAGCGTGAAGGATCTGAAAGTTAGAAATAAACCTAAGTTTTGTAAGTGAGGTTGGTTTAATTAAGGGAATTCCTGAGCATCACAGTTTCACCTTCCCATGTAACCAAAGCTGAGCCCCTTGTCTTGTGGCCCTTCAGAGTCAAACAGCAGCAGTGGAGAGCTTGCTCTGGCATCTGCAGTAAGACGGATCACCAGTGGCTTTCCTGCCTGAGCATGCTGAGCTCTCTAATTTCCTATAGGGATGACAAAAGTGGGTCTAGGGGAGGGGTAGGATTTAAATCCTGATTCAGGAAGATAGTTCAGCAAATCACTATTTTCTTAATCTGCCAACTCTGCTCTGGGAGATGCCCAAACAAGGGTACTGGCTGAATGGAGGTTTTAACTGGAAGTGAGTAGCAGGTTCTTGGACCTCTTTAGGAATGTGATTTGTGTACAGAGGAACAGAGCTACAGATGAAAAGCAATTTCAAAAAACTGAGTTTGAATTGTTAGGGCAAACCTAGGATGACATTTACCTTTGATACAATGAAGATGGAAAAGAGATTAAAGAGAAAGTTGATCTTTTTAATGTAATTTGTCTTGAGACACTTTAATAGATATTACAATGCTGGAAGGATCCCTGTTTGTGAGAGTGCTGTTTCCTCTGATCTGGTACATTTGATGCAGATTCTGTGACTTGAAAACCAAGGTGTTCTCAGCTGTCTCATAGGAAAATCAAAAGAAATGTGAATGACTTCACACCTATGAGTTATGAATTAATTAAGTTCCTTCTTACCCACCTACTTGAAAACTGCAGACAACACAATCTTTAAAAGCTTCCTTTTGGTATCATGAAGAGGGAACACAAAACAATTGCATCTTGTTTTTACAGGTCACTTTAAATGTATCAAAATTACAGATCACATTTGAAATAGAACTGCTAAAAATCTTCTCTTGCTGCCTCCTCCTCTGCAGTTGTCTCACAGCTCTGCAGGAGTCTGTTCCCAACACAGTTAACTACTAGAGGCAGATTTTCGTATGAGATGGCTGCAGCTCAGATTTCCAGGAATTGTTTAAAAGCTCAACTAAAATTAGAAGTGCTTAAGGTCAGAACATAGAAATATAAGCGCTGCTGCCTGAACATACAAAAGTTGCCTGTATGAAAATACAGCTGCATCCCCCTTTGGAGCTGACCGGAGTCCTGGACCATAACCCACCCAGCCCTCGCATTAACACTATGAGGGATGAGGCAGATGCTTCAGCTGTCACCTGTACCCGAGCCTGCAGTGGATTTGTTGATGTGTGGCTCCTGCCTTGTCTCCCTGGCTGTGGTTTCCAGGGCTGGCTTGGTCACAGCTTGCTTGCCTACCTTTGCTGAGATCCTGCTCCAGGTGCAGATCAGCCATGCGTGTGCTGACAAGAGTGGTTTGTCTGTACAGGATTATCAGCAAACTGCCTGTATAAATTACAATGCTAAATAGGGTACACCTGCTAAGGTTTGGAATTTTTTTATTTTCTTTTTTTTTTTGCTGATGTGCACCAAAATCCTATTGTCACATGTCCCAGATGCCTCCTGCCCAGCTATTAAAGTGTAGGGCTTGCTTAACTCATTTGGAATGACATTCCTACCTTTGAAAGGGGCTTTTATGGTTTCCTTTCTTAAAGCCGAGCCTTTCTTCTCTCCCTGAGCTTTAGAGGAAGGCCCTTACACTAATTGTTGAGTTACTCTGGGGCTGCAGGGAAAATCTGACACCAGGAGAAGCCAATCAGCTTCCCTGCACGTGTGAAGAGGTTTTTCATACACACAGCCAATATTTGTGCTGGGTCCCTTGGTATAACCTAAGCCTGAGGTGGTTGCTTGGAGGATCCACTAGTTTCCACCACATTCCCCTTTCAGGTGAAGGTGGTAGTATACCTTTTTCATGCTTTCAGGTGCACTATGGTCACACATAGTATCTTCCTCAGATTACTTTCAGGCCTTTAAAGCAACTAGCTGCATGTGAGGTGTTATCAAGGGTTTAAAACAAGCTATTTGATTTTGAAAGGAGACTGTAAAAAAAGACCTAGTAGGATTCTGGTTTTGCATAAGAAGCTATCATAGCAAGTATACTCTGTTTGTACAGAAATACAAGTTTCTTCCTTGTTTCTGTCCATCAAGCATCAGCTCAAGGTGTGAAAGCTAAACAAGCTTACTCAGTACCTGAAGTGTGGTTATTAATAACTAAGTTCTAGTCAGACTGTGGTGGCAGCTGCCTGACCTTACTGCTCACTAGAGGTCTATCTCTCTGTAATTCAGTGAGCTTTCCTGCTCATGCACAAAAAGCAAGTAGATCTTTGCTCCTGTTTCAGGCCCTGTATTGGCTTTTCTCTAACAGACACAAGTGTGTGTGGTAAGAGTGACCACACGTCGGCTCTTTGATGCTAGCCACCTTGCTCATACCTGTCCTTATGTTGGTGCCATTACTTTAGTTTGAGTATAGACTGGATTGCTAATTGATAAAAGGAAGAATAACCTAACTCAGGATTTAAAGGAAACATGCTCTGCACTGAATTATATTATTAAATTTGGAATAATAGTTGTATAATGTAATATTGTAATAGAATAATAATTATAAAGCTCAAAATCAAAGTGACAAATGTAGTGGCTTAGTGCTGGCAAAGAGCAGATTGATGGAGGTTGGGTTTTGGCTTTTTCATATGTTCTTTTATAGCTCATGAATAAAAAAAGGACTTTCATAGCAAGATTTATAAGAGTAGCGAGGCCTCAGCAGGGCAACAGGGGATTTGGCACTCAGCATTATGTGGGTCGGAATTCCCACAATGTGCATTGTTTGGGCTCTGGTGTCACCATCTGAACATCTGAGTTGCTGTGAGGAGGATTTTTAAGAGGTGTTTCAGCTGCAATTTCTGGGTATGGTCTTGTTCTGTACTTCTCTGGTCATAAGAGGCACAGTGCAAATGCCAACATCCTGTTAGCATTGTGGTCTCATTACAACTGCGTGGTTAAGTGTGAGTTCATTGCTGTGAGCTCTCAGGGCTTGCGTAGTGCACTTACTGTTAATATGATAAAAAAACATCTGCGGTAGAGGAGATCTGTGATTGCTTGAAGGGCAGCATGTGCTAATGGGTCATCATGGCTTTGGCTTTCCCTTTGAAGGTTAGGGACTCATTTTCCTGCTGGAGGGACCAAGGAAGCACAAGAAGTCAGAGGGAGGCAATCTGTGAAGGCATCTCGGGGGGATCTGCAGGGCTGTGATGCTTGTTCCTTCCTTGCTGCATGTGAGGAGTGATGAGTCACCTCTGCTTTTTCCAAAGGATCTGTTCCTTTGTAGCCATAAGCTGTTGTTGATAATTTTTTTCATTTTATTTTCCTTTTATGACAAACCAGCAATTGATGGGTTTTGTCACCATTATAAAGAAACAAACAATACCTATCATTATGCTGCGGAAAGGAAAGTTGCACAGACATAAAATACATTTCAACTGCAGCATCCATTTATAAAGGGTAAAATGCCAGTTGAGGAGGCTTTAGATATGTTAAATACCCCTAAAGTAAACTGAATGTATTAGTAGTGATGGAATGTTACATACTAAGCAAGGTGTAGTTCCCTACCTTAGTTTACCACGTAGCTGCACAAATATTGGCTGTGTGAGGGAAGATGGAGCCTTTCTTAGTGGACGTTTGCCAGGGTCAGATGTGGTTTGGATTTGTTAGTCTTCCTTTAGCATTAATATGTGTGACAGTATAAACAAAGGAGAAAAATAATTGTGGGCTAAGATATCAAGGTGAATTTTTGAGAGGAAGAATAGACTCTCTTAAGAGAGGGAGGAAGGACAAGAGTGTGTAATGACAAGGGTTAAAAAAAAAAAAAGATGATGTGAAGGATGTGCAGAAATGGAAGGATGAGAGGTTTGAGCTGAAGGGGAGGGGTGTGCATTAGTGCAGAGGAAATCTCTCCTCACTGATATGCATAGAGACATTTCCTGCCTTATGTTTTGGTTTCTTAATAGTTATCTGACTATAAAATTAACCTACATCATTTAATGGTAGTTGAATGGCAGCTAAATTAACCCACTTTCAAAATAGAGCTTACCTACCCCGTCAGCTCTGAGACAGCCTTGTCCCCAGGCATCCAGGGCTGCAATCCACATCTCTGCCTTAACCTATTTCCCAAGCAGCCAGCCAAAGTAGTGCATCAGAAACAGGCTTTGCTGCTCAGCCCAGCAGCTGACAGAGTACGGACATGTATCAAACCACTAATTCATATTTCACCAGGCGTTCCCCTGCACGGAGGGATGGCACTGGCTCATGGGGAGTGCTGCCATTAGGAGTAGTGATACTGTTTCCATTCACAACGTGGGCTTGATTATCTGAGGCCAAATCATCTGAACCTCCAGGTTATCTGAAATGGGGTCGTATCCCCCAACATCTGTTAATTACACCCAGGATACCCTCTCCTCTCCAGATGTCTCTACTGTCCCCTTCCAAGCTTTGGCAAACAGGCTGTGCTGAGTGTGGTTAGCTCTAACGAGTGCTCTACCTAGCTCCTGCGTTTGGTTTTTCATATCCATGTTGGAAAAAAACTCAACCTGGATAACTGCAGAATTTAAAATCCTCAAAGACTTCTAAAAGTAGGCAGTGGCTGTGCATGGCAACATGTCTGTTGGAAAGTCTCAGGGAAGGGTGTCCAATGCATATGAGTTTTCTTCACTTTCTACGCATTTCAGTGTACGTTCAGTTTAGGAGGGGAAAGTGGAATTTCTCACAGCACAGCCTTCATTTACTGCAGATGAGTGCACCTTCAGTGGGAGTTTGCTAGTTGTTGAACCTCTGCAGCTGCAGTAACTCCAGCTGACCTGTGTGTGCATGTCCTAGGGTTGGGGAGGGAGAGCTTTGTCCCCAGTATGCTGCAGGACAGACAGGAACTGACAGCGATGGACTCAGAGAAGGAGAGAAGCCATACACCTGTGTCACCTCAGGTCCAGAGCCAGTATAGCTTCCTGGGACTGTTAAAGATGCTCAGGGCATCCCTCCCTACTCCACAGTCCCTGTAGTTCATTCTCCCTTCTCTTAACTGGGTGCTGCTTTTTTTAAAACTTGCAAAGCTGTGAAAATCATTGTAAGAACTTTTTTTTGCCCTGCATGCTTTTGTTATCTGTCTTCTGGTGCTGTCTGTTTTTCTATCTATTCTGGTCTTCTGGTGCTATCTATCCTTTTGGAGCACCTAGCTCAGCAAAGATTCTGGGTATTGCCTCAGAAAGAAACAGTCATGGTAATTTTTTTTCCCGTAAAGGGAAGATCCCAAATGATCTTGATAATTAGAAAAATTAGCAAGGACAATTCTGGAAAGGGTTTGAAAGTTGGTATGTAGAATAGTATTTCCAACATGATAAATTTCCCTTGGTTTTAAAGCAATAGCTCAGTGGTAAAATTTTTAATTAGTCATTAAATATTGTATTAGAAGTATCATAGTGATGATAAACTATTATAGAATACAGTTGGGTTTTGGGGAAGGTGGGAGTCAAGGAAGTTATGACAGGAATATAAAAAAAGCAAAACTTATTTGAGGTTTCTATTGGGTATTTTTGATGTAAAACCAACTTTGGTTTGTTTAATTTCTATTTGGTTACAGGTGGGGAGAAGTGATTTTTAATGTTTGACTGGTTTAAAAAATAAATAAACAAATAAAAGACACTACTCTGAAGGGTTAAAAGTCTGAATCTATAATGGATGTCTGTTATTTGTCCAGTCAGCTGACCGATTGTACAACCTGGATACGTTGATGAATACATGCAACTGACAAAAAAACCCAGCCAAACAAAACCCGTCTATAACTTGTTTCTTCCTGCTTTTCAGCTGAAATACAAGCTCAGTCCATCCCCATGTGCGTCACCAAGGACGGAGTAAATTCAGGGGCCTTGAGAACCTGGCAGCAATATTTCCATAGTTATTTTGGCTGTGCTTTGCACAATTTAAGCTTTTAATTTAGAGAAGGAGAGTGCTTTTTCTCCTTGCTAGCTGTCATGTGGAGCCGCAGCTCTTTGCTGCTTTTCTATTTTTTTCAGTGCAGTGAGAGAGAATTACTGTAGCACCCACAGAGGTGTGAAGGGACTCATTCATCTGTGTGGGGAGTGTGAGGTGCCAGGCATATTTCTGAGGATTGAAATACAGGCATTTAAACTGGTGCATCCAGTGTCAGCCTTTAATAGGGTCTTTGAAAGATGAGTTCCAGAAAATCTTGCTTCAGTGGCTTACACTATTTGTGCCCACGGCTGATTTGCCCATCCCCTTCCAGGGATCGCCGCATTCGTTCTGCCAGCAGAAGGAAGTGTGTCCTGCCCCTCTCAAGGCACGAGCTCTGTGCTGCAGCTATGAGTCGAGATGGCTTTGAGCACAGTCAGATGGTCCCACGCCTTTCCCAGCGTGTTTGCTTTTGCATGGCCATTCCTGCAAGCTGAACTGGGACTGGCAGAGAACCCATTTCCCCCTTCTGCTGAGTAAGATCTCTGCAGCCAGCCCTCCAGCACAGGCAAAGCAAGCCTGTCCTTGGGAACCCACAGCACAACCCCTTCCAAGGGTACGCTTAGCATTCAGGATTCACTGTGCCCCTGGGGCTGGAGTCAGCACACCTGGCTGCCAGCAGTGAGCAGATCCCCTTTAAGACACTGTTCTTCCTTTGCAACCCCTCAGAAAGGAATTTCCACTCACCCTGAAAAATAAATTAAGTGGTTGAAACCATCATGGCTGGAGGTGCCACCCAAGGGCAGTGAGACACTGCCTCAGACCTTGAGCTCACAGTGGGCATGGTCAGTGCTTTGAGTTCAGCTGTTGGAGGGCATTGCTTGCCAGTTAGTCCTCCTTCTTAGTCATCCATGTTTCTCAAATCTTTGGTTTTAATCAGGTTTCCAAGACATGCTTCAGCTTGGTGGGGTACTCAACTGGTACCTCTGGTTTTTGGTGGTGCAAGGCACCTCTCTGCTGACCAGCACAGAGTCAGCTGTGTGGCAGCAGGAGAAGGAGGGAAAAGGGCATCCCTGTAAAAATACTGAACTGAATTTTATAAGTTTATAGCTATGTTTTGTTTCTTTTACAGAACTATAATCCTCGTGCTTAGAGTGGTCTGAAAGGAACAGAAACACTTAGCCTTGAACTTTTGTTCTGATGCTGCTTCTTGTGCCTCTGAGGTACAAAACATACCTGTAAACTTATAATCAACCAAACTGATGTTCAAGGGCTAGAAAAAGAAGCCCAAAAAGGGTACAGGCTTCATGTTCAATAGTGAGAAACTTGGGGTGGGCAAACCAGAAGATTGCAGTTGGCAATTGACAGGTTTTTGGAGACCAGTTCCCAGGTAGGTTGGTATGAACTAGCTGATTTATTTCTCCCTTTCTTTCTTCCCATCTTGCTCCCTGCCCAAATACGCTATAGAACCAGAGGCAGGCTGGGCTTCCCCTAGAACTCTTTTTTTATAGCATTCACAAGCAGAGCAAGCACAGTGTCACCCTGGTACAACAGGAAGGAAGAGATATGACAATCCCACGAGTGGGCTGGGGGCACTGCAGGAGCTGGGAAAAGCTCAGGCTGTGTAGGGAGAAACACCGATAACTTGGCCCTTCCTCCCCCTACTGTAAATCCTCTATCTGTGCAGTCTATAGGTGTTACAGACTGACAAACCTCTGCCTTCCCCCAGCCCCTTCATCTCCAACCGCGTGGCCTTTGTTGGAAGCCCCAGGTCCCCTCCAGCAAGAGCTGGGGGAGGGTTGACTTTAAACTCCTCTAAACAGTGGAGGCACAATGCAAACAAATGTATTGCAGCACGCAGCTATGCAAATAGCTTCAGAGCGCAGCACGTTTTCCTCAGCATTAATTGCTGCACCGCCGGGGTTGCGTAGCAACAGCTCCGCTTGTGCCTCTGACAGCTCCTGCCCCTTGATGCCTCTGACACCTTCTGTGGCAGGCAGGGAAGGGGAAGAGAACAGGGCTGCCCTGGGAAATCGAGAAGGGCTGGGAGGTAGTGAGGGGCTCTGGTCATAAAATTCTCTTGAGACACTGGGGTTGTCTTCTGCTGGCCCAGAGTAACGTGTGCAGTGGGGCTGGAAGGAGGGTGTTGGGGCACAGGAACAGAGGGGATCCAGCAGCCGCAGCCTTGTGAAGGCAGCATTTGAGGCTGGCAGGCAGAAAGGGCAGACCTGCCATGTCCCAGCCTCTGCAGCAAAGCTCACTGACAGGTGGGCTGTCTCTCCCATTGCAGTGAGTCCTTCTGGGGACCCCATACACCTTTGTGACTGCACTTACAGTTCAGCTAGAGGCATAGAGGGTCCCCAGATAATTTCTCACTGGTCATGAATCTCCTTTTGGCTTGTGGCTTTTCCAGCCCTTGAAAGAGATGGCTCATTCCTCATGCACATCCAAACCTAGGAGAGGCCTGGGCCAAGCCCTGTGGGAAGGGATGAGTACAGGCACCAAGGAGAAAGTTGTAGGTGGGATGAGCAGCCCTGGGCTCCCTCGCTGGTCTTTCCAGCCCAGCAGCTTCTGTGGGGCTGGCTTGTGTCTCCCAAAAGGCAGGACTCTGCCTGCCTACCTCTTCAGAGGCAGGACTGGCTGCCTCCTGAGAATAATTTTTCCTCCTGTTTAAAACCACGTTCCCAATTCCCATCCTCTGGGTTTACCAGTCAGTCTCAAACTCCCACTATGCTTTTTTCAGGCTGAGAAACTTGTTTGCACCCAGCACCTTTCCTTGGAAAGATACTTCAGCTCTGCAGTCAGCTCACCTCTCCTCTATTCTGACAAGCCACATTAAAAAAAATAGTTTTTCTGCAACAGTTTGTACTGTCCATAAGCAACTTTGCTTGAAAATGTGGGGCACTGGATGTAACTCTGCTCTTATATGTGAGCCAGAAACAAGCTCTTCACCAAAACTGCCTTAAGTAGGGAACATGTGGGCAATCCTGCGTCCATTGTCCATCGGCTGTCTCACGAGAGAATGCCCATAGGCATGTTTTATTTATTAACAATAGCCAGAACAGACAGGAATAGTGGGAAATGCTGGACAGTACCAAGGTGCACAGATTAGCAGGCCCCAGAGAGCACAGAACTCTGTGTATCTGGGAGATCTGGGGATGGAGCGGCACAGGCTGCAACCCAGGACAGAGTTGGGACCTAGCTGCCCTCAGAGCCTGACTGCAGGTGGCAGTGAAAGCTCTGCCCCAAGGTTGTCCTTAGACACCCAGAAAAAGGCAATGCTGCCTGCAGTACCCAAACAGGGGTGGACTGGGGAAGGAGCAGAGGAGCTCAAGGTGAGAAACTGCAGCCTATCTTTGAGCTTTGAAGTGGTGTGACACCAGAGGACCCTCAACGCAATGTGCCAGATGCACGGTGTTACTGAGTGTGAGATGAGTCTTCTAAGTAGAAAGAGCATCAAAACTGAGTGGATTTATTTCCTTTATCAAGCAGGAAAAATATTTATCTCTGGTTTTTAAATTTATAGCTTGACAAGCTCTGTGTATCTCTGATTGTCTCCTTGGAGTACAGTAGGGCATATAAGGTGACAATGAGCACAAATGCCTCAGTCACACTTCAGAGGAAGAAACTAGGTGAAAGGCAAGGCAGAAATGCCACTGGAAGCTTCAGGATCAAGGAGCCAAGGTACCCTCTGCTGTCCAAGCAGGACATGAGCCTTTTCCGTCTCACACGCCTGTGCAAAGCAGGTGTGACCTGCAGCCGGCTGTACCTGGCATCAGGGCTGCAAGGCAGGAAAGAACAGTGCCCAACCACTTTGGTCCCTTCTCCCAGATTAGGGGCTCTGTACACAGGTTTGCAACCTTCTCCTCACCAGGCATCACCCAGCCTTTCCTTTCTTGCCACCCACCTGGGCAATCACTTTGCTTATGCCATGGATTCTTCCTTCTCAGCCATGGAGTGTAGCACCCGAAGGTGCCCCAGCAAGAAATAACATGTATGTTTTTCCACCCTAACCCCTTCCCACAGCCGCCCAGGGAGCATGGCAGTGCAGGGGCCAGGGCAGGGACCCACCTCTGCTGCTGTTGTTATAAATTCAGTCTTCCCAGGGGAAGATGGCTGCTTTTCTTCAGAGTTGGGCTTCTGGGTAGGTAAGGGGAGTCACCGCCCTCTTTGCAAAGGTGGAAAAAAGATTATGCTGAGCTCTGCCTCTTCCAAAAGCCCCTGCTCCAAGCCCAGGGGGGTTGAAAGGTTTTTTTTATCCCCTTTTGTTATTCAGCAGAGCGAGGGGAGGAGCTGGGCTGTGTAAGAGATCCTGGCTGACATAACCCTTCCCATGCAGGGCTCTGGAGAGGGGCCAGGTTGTACCTGGGTATTTTTATTTAAACTAATCCCAGGCGTTCCAAATTGAAAGCCATCGCAGCGCCAGGTAGGACCAGTTCAGACGGTTGCTGGAGGGCGTTTTTCTCACCTGGGTGTAGTAAAGCAGTCTCCAGGTACGTTGTTTATTGCTAACCCCGGGAGTATGTTCTGGAGGTGCTGGGACACATTCAGCAAGCTGAGCTTCTCAGCCTTTCCAGGTGGTTTTAGGAAAACCCTGCCTAAGAAGCCTTTAAGGAAATTGAGGCTGGGCTTGAGAGGCAAAGCCTCCTTACGTGTAAGACACGTTATGCCTGGGCAAACTGGAAAGCAAAGGGCTGGGTAGCAGCTGCTCAGGGCAGGCTTGGCTGCAGCCTGGCCTTTCTGGGCAAAGAGGAGATCTGGTCAGCCCCGAGCCTGGAGTGGCCCTAGGTGTCTCTCCCTGCCCAGCAACCCAGGGAATCAGGGCACTGGAGGTGCCTCCCTGATATGTGTCAGTTTAAAGAAAGCAGCCAGCAAGCGGCAAAGTAAGGAGCAGGTGAAGGTAGCCCAGGGCTGGCTCCAGCGTGCCTGATGCTCCTGAGGATGGCTGGCTCTGGCCACTGGCTTTCCCTTTTGATGGCTCCTCCAAACTGGAGCTCTTCCTCCTCATCCACCTGTTGAGCCCTGTGCCTGGCAGCATGGAGAGGGAAGACTCACTCCAGATGAAGCTGCTTTTCTCCACCCTGGCCCTGAACCCTTTGATAAGTGTTGCCCCCCTTGAGCCAGCTGAATGAGCGAGGTCAGTGTCTGATGCTGGTGGGGGGCAGGCAGAGAAAGGCTGTAGGGGGAGAAAGGACTTTCACTCCTCTAGAACAAGGCCAGGAGGTGCAAAGTGCAAGTGTTGCTGCAAAGCAACCCGAGGTTACTGTTAAAGATCCTGTGTCAGGCAGTGTGGGTGCCAAGACATGGGGCCCTCTTGGTGTGGTCAGGACTGGGTGGGAATTGCCTGTGCTGCCGTTAGGAACAGATACAGTCTCGATAACAGCACCTGGCATGGCACTCATGATGCATTCATGCAAACACTGGGTAATTATCCCTTAACCTCTCCACCAGTAAGTCCTAATTAATTGCCTCTGCCAAGCAGGTAGCTGATAATGGCCTGGGTTTGAGCGCTAGCTAGTGGCAGTGACCCTGTGCTGTAGAAGCCCACCTTTCTGCACAACCACTGTGTGCTGACGGCCCTTCAGCTGCAGGAACACTCCATTAAAGGGCAGCTAATCAAAGGTCAGTGCAAATGGCATGACACTGCACAGGGTGCATTGCTGCCTGTGTCCTGCAGGCTGGAAGCTCACCAGAATTTCTGTGGTGACTGCAGAAGAGGCTCAGATCTGTTCAGTTTGGCCCCAGATCCATCTTCTGCCACTGAGGTGTAAGCAGAATTTTAAGGCTTTGAGTAGCTGAAAATTCCTTGCATCTGGATGCCAAGCTAGGATGCTGTTCTGCTCCCACCCAGCCTGACAGTGCAGAGTGAGGGAGCAGAGGTGTGCAGCTGTCCTAGAAATGCAGAGCCTTCTACACCAGGTGCTGTACAGATACTAAGTCTGATTCTTTTTAGGTTTGCTTTGAACATGTGGCATGGTGCCTACACACTGGGATGTCCTAGGCAGAAGTGTAATTATGAGAGCTCTGGCAGTGGCAGACAAACAAAAGCATAATCCATGTCCTGCCAACAATGTGCACGTGTAAATGTGCAGGCTGGAACTGAAGGGACACCTGCCAGCCCCAGGAAAACAGGATCCTTGATCTCACCTGGAGGTCAGGCAAGTTGATATGCCTGACTGGGAGGAGAAGGGTTATTCTGGTTTTGCAGCATAAACTAATATTCCCTAGGATATGTTACTGACTGCTTCTCTCTTTGTCTCTCTAGTGAGGCTGCAGCAGAGACAATAGCAATAGACTCTAACAATCAGCCGAAGTCTCCTCTGGAAAAATTTATGGTCAGACTGTGCACACATCACCAGAAGCAGTTCATTCGAGTGCTAAACGACATATACACTGAAGTACAACCAGACTCTGACGGCCAGCAGTTATCTGAATCTGAGAGCATGGAGGCCTCTACTTGTGGCTCTGGTTGTAGCCAGCGAAGCACTGAAAATCAGGATAAGGGTGCTACTTGTACTGAATCAAAGCTCCCTTCTACATTGGATCCAGGACAGTCAGGGGCCGATGGCCCCCTGCATGTTATGGGACAAGCCCCAAAGCAGCCAGTGGAACTGAAGTCTCTGGACAGAGCAGAGAACTCCAGCCCTACTTTGAGAAGGGACTTCTGCGAGCTCCCCATCACCAGGCTTCGCTCTGCTAGTCCAAAGGATAGCCCCACCCAAGGATACCTCAGCACATTGAACTCTTCCTCTTTGAATTTCCATCATGCCACAAGGAGTCTGGAAGGGCAGCAAGCTGCTGGACAGGAACAAGAAGCTGGTATCAGGAAGTGTGAGGATAATAAAGAGCAGCTAGCAGGTAAGACTGTCATGGAAGGTTATATCTCAGTCAAAGTGGCAAATGTGAATGGCAGCGAGGACAGCTTAGACACCTGTCTGGGGTCCCAAAAGAGCTCTTTCAGGGCTCTCCCGGAGGAGTCCTGGGATTCTGGCTTTGCAGTGACCCCCCCTCGCAGAGCTGACAAAGAGAACACTTTGCAATGCAGCTCGAAAGCATCTTTGCACCAGGACTTAGACGCAAAAGAACAAGATGTGAGACCAAAGCAAGAAAACCACCTGCATGCCATGGCCAAAGGCAAGGCAGGCTGTCAGCTTCACCCAGCTGACAAGGGCACGCTGGACAAGTCCAAAGAGGGCTGGCTGCCCGCTGGCACCGTGCCAGCCACCCACCGGACCCCTGGTGGGCACCCCCGCGCCAAGGCAGCCTCCCTCAGGTCCTCTCGGAAGAACAAGAAGGCATCAGGGCTGAGGATCAATGACTATGACAACCAGTGTGATGTGGTGTACATCAGCCAGCCCATCACTGAGTGCCATTTCGAGACCCAGCAGCTGGTGCCATCCCGTAGGACGGCGAGGAAGAGCACCCGGGGCTATTACTTCAATGGGGAGTGCTGTGAGCTCCCGACCGTCCGCACGCTGGTCAAGAGCTCCCGGGCGGAGGAGAGGGCGAGCAGCCCGGCACTGAGAGCAGAGACCCTTGTAAGTGCGAAGCCACCCCTGGTGCTCTCGGTGGAGGGATCTGCAGGGGCAGGACGGGAGGGTGAGAAGAGGGTTTCCCTGAGGCTCCTGGCTAAAGTGGCACCAACCAGCCGAGAAACGAAAGAGAGAGCTGAGCTGGGCTCCATGCAGCTCCGGGATACCCGAGCACTGCGATCAAGGGAAGCTGCCGTGGCCATGCCATTCTTCTCCCTCTCTGCTCCACCCAGCCCCCAGAGAGAGGACAGCTTGGCCAGCTCAGCACCACCTGCCTCCCCTCTTGCTGAAGGAGGGGAGATGACAGTAGGAGGCACTGTCACCTGGGAAGCTGGCAGTAGCCTGGGCTCCTCTGGGGATGGCAGCAGCAGCAGGCAGGCTGCTGATATTGCTGCCTTTTCAGTTTCAAAAGCACACAGTGAGGAGGAAGGTTGTCTAGGCTCTGACATACAAACTGTTCCAGATCTCCCTGCCAGCCCAGAGCCAAAGTCCTCCTCACAGCCCTCTGCCACTACAAACACAACACCTCTGCCCTGTGATGGTGCCAGGGATCCTGCCCAGCTTCCAGGCTCCGGGGATGCTGAGCTCTGTGAGCAGTATCTGGCAGAGCCTCCACGCTCTCCAGGCTTGCAGGCTCCTGAAGACCCCCCTGCCACGATGGATAGGGAGAGCCCCCTGGAGTCCCCTGCTACTTTGCAGTGTGGGGATGTGAACAAAAACATCGATGAAAAACCAGAAGCTGAATCATCCATCATGCTGGGTGACAGCCCTCTTGAGCAAGAAGATGCTGTGCTCATCAGCACACCCCTCCCCAAAATTTTGGAAGTGGAGACAATGCAGAATAGCAGCACAGCAGGTGAAAAAGAGCCCACTGAAGAGGAAATGCCGCCCAACCCAAACAGCTCAGACTCTGTCTCTTCCAAAGAGAGTCTAGACAAGAAGCGAAAGAAAGGCAGGAGAGTGCTAGTGGCATCGGACCGGTGTCTCCGAAGCCAACAGTCCCAGTCACCTGCTGAGGGCAGTGCTGAGGACTCTGGTTCTTCCAGCTCTGTGCAGCTTCCTTGCCTTCAGATCAAACTCTCCAAGAGCCCTGGCCCTAAGCGGTTCAAGAGAGAAGTGCAGCTGGATGAGGCAGCATCCATGCACTTCCCAAATGACTGCTTCCCCAATGTGCTGCTCAAAACTAGTGAAGGGCTGGGCATTGGCCAGGCTCCAGAGAGCATCACTGAGCAGCAGCCAGGCGAGGAGAATGGTGTCACTACCAGACAAACCTATAAAAGCATCTTAGCAAAAGAGACTGCTGCAGAGGGAGAAAATTCCTCTAAAGATGACTCTTCTGCTAACAGCAGCCAAAGTCAACTGAGTGAGATGCTGGAAATCAGCATCCAGGCTGATTCTGAGAAGAAAAACATTCTCCTCCCTCCAGAGAACAGTGTTCCTGCAAATGATGCTGAGCAAATGGATGTGAAACCACACAATGCCAGTGCAAAGGACAAGGAGAGCTCTGACAGTGCCAGGGATCTGGGCAAGCCACTGAACTGTGAGCTGGTGACCAATTTGCCTTTGTGTCCCAGCAGCAGAGGTGGAAACAAGCATCTTCCAGCAAAAACTGCAAAGCATAAAAAGGTTGCTCTGCAGTTTTATAACTTACGACATGCACCTGCACCTGTCGACAGTGCAAAAAAGAACACACCAGGGAAGGAGTCTATGCAAGCAATCCCCAAACTGAGGGATGAACACAGTTCAGGGAATGATGACTGCCCAGCACCGGAGGACATAGACATGGCTGACAGCAAACCAAAGTTCATGGAGTGGTGTGCTGAGGAGGAGAACCAGGAGCTCATTGCTGAGTTCAACACTCAGTACATGAAAATCCAGAAGGGCTGGATTCAGCTGGAGAAAGAGGTCCAGCCAACCCCCAAGGTAAAGAACAAAGCTGACAAACTGAAAGAGATTTGGAAAAGCAAGAAAAGAACACGGAAAAGCAGAGGCTCACTGGAAGTGCAGAAGCTTTCTCCTGTGCAGATGCTGTTTATGAAGGCCTTTAAGCTGTCTGACATATGCCAGTGGTTTCTGGAGACAACTGAAACCAGGTCTCTAGTGATTGTGAAGAAACTCAACACCCGTCTCCCAGGGGAGATTCCCCCTATGAAAGTCCCCATGCAGAAATATTCTTCCTCTAGTCTCTACCCCAGCTCGCTACAAGCTGAACGTTTGAAAAAACATCTCAAGAAGTTTGCCGCCACTACCCCAGCTCGGAATAACCTGAAGAACCAAAAGCTTTGGGCCAAAATTCGTGAGAATGCTGATAAAGCAGAGGCTGAAGAAGCCACCGTTCCCAACCAGACATCTCCCACTGATGCCAGCACCAAGGAGCTGATTGAAGACAAATCCATTCAGCCTGCCCTCAGCTTGCCCACACAGGCCAGCACCAGGATCCTGCGCAAGTACTCCAATCTTCGGGGCAAGCTGCGAGCCCAGCAGCGTATGGTGAAGGCAGAGAAGCGGAGTGATGGCCCAGGGGACCATCTGTCCCTGGAGAGCAAGCAGAGCCGGAAGAGTGTGTGTATCAACCCCCTGATGTCTCCAAAGTTGGCCTTGCAAATCAAAGCAGCTGCCTTTCCTGCTAAATCTCCCTCAGTGGATGGAACAGGGAAGGGGCGGAAGGGGAAGAGCAGGTCCCAAGAGGACCCCTCGCCCAAAGTCGACCTCCAACTTAGCAAGAAGAAGAAGATGCTGAAGGAGAGCAGGAGCACCCAGGACCGGTCCACCTCCTCCACCAAGGACAAGCTGCCTACCAAAAAAGCTAGTAAAATAAAGCATTCAGAGGTCAGTGTGAAATCACCTGCCACTCGAAAGCAGACTGCCGTGGAGAGGAGCAATAAACTGGCCAGAAAAATGTCTTTGAAAGAGAAAAGGGTCCCAAAAAAGCAGCTGGAGAAGATGCGGCTCCCCATGCGCAAGGGCAAAGAGAACACGAGCAGGCGGGCTGTGCTGCCTCCTAGTCATGAGGATCTATCCAAGTCCCCAAAGCAGAAGCCCCTGGGGGAGTCCTCCACGCGGTCACAGAAGATGGCCAACAAGAAGCACAGCAGTGGGAAGACCCTGACAAGGTCCATGAAGAAGATGCAGGAGAGCAGTGTGTCTCAGGGCAAGAGGAAACTGAGGGCAAAAGTGGACTGTTCGCACAGCAAACGCTCACGACTGGACCCGAAATAGCAAAGAACCGGTAGCCATGTACAAAACTGATGTATAGTAGTAACCCTTTACCATGCATTAACTAAAGCTGCTTTTATAAGCTGTAGCAAGCCTTTAAAAATCCGCAGTTAAAGGATAACACCCATGATTTTAGGCATCAGCAGATGTGTCTTGGACAGAGAAGTAGTTGGTCTGTCTGGCTCTGCTGTTCAGAAGGAAGTTTCTGCAGTTTGAACGTTCCTTGGGTTCTTTTAAACTTGGAACCAGGCAGTTTTTGTTAAAAGTACAGTGCCTTATTTATCACTTTAAAAATAAAAATAAGAAGCTAGTCTGTGTGATTTGGAGGCTTGCGTTTTATACTTGAGGCACAAGCACTTGTACTGTAGCAGAAAGAAAACCACCTTCGTGCACATGAAGTAGCTTTTGTTAGCCTTTGGGTGCACACAAACATTTCCCTTTCTTTCAGAGTCCTCCTTCTGTCTGTCTTCTTAGTGGCATTTAAAGCAAAACCAAAACCATTTTGCATCACTAAGGGAGAGAAAGGCGAGTCTGTCCTTTGTCGGTTCACTGGTAGCAGCTGCTGGTGTCCCAGACTGTTACCTGCATGAGAATGTGAAGTAGCTACTGGTGTGTGTACTGCTGATGGCTGCCTGCTCCTCACTGCACAGCGCGTGGGTGGGGAGGGCCCGCTCAGGCTGAGGAGATGCCGTGGGTGTGCCAGGTACCAGGCTGCCACATCCACTGCTGCCAGCTGGGCATGCTGGGCTGTATCTGTCTTTTTACTTGCTGGCTTCAGGGATGACCCAGTCTTGCCATGCTCTGCTTTTGGACAGACCTCGTTCTCCTATTTCCCTTTCTTTTTGTGGTGATTTCTGTGGTCTCTGATGGCAAAGCTTTTCTGCAGTGCTTCACTGAAGGTTGAATCTCTCCCTCTTTAAGGGCCTGAGTAACTGATGTTGGTGCTCTGCAGGAAGGGAACTCTGGCCCTCACATTGTGCTTTTGTGCACGTCTTGCCTAGTGCTCTCCTAAGCCAGGATTTGCAGTTGAAATAAGGTTGGGATAAGGGACTGCCTTGTGTTAATTTTTTACCAAAATTTTCATTTCACCCTTTCACTAGCAAGGTGAGGGAGGTTTGTCCTTGCTTGTGTCACAGAACAGGGTCATAGTCTTCTCTTAGAAAAACCTATTAGAAGTGCATAGACTGTGTGGCTGTGCTGGTTCTGCTGGGCAGAGATGACCAGCAGCTGGGAAGGGCTGTGGTCTGTGCTAGGGAAAGGCCGTGGCTCAGCCATTGCATCCCCACGGCTTCACTTTCACATTGCTGCAGAGTCCATTTGCAGGAATCCCCATGCCAGCCTCTTTCTGCACATAAAGCAGCAGTGCCTGTCAGGGCACTGTGTGAGCCCTGAGGCTTCCAGACCTTTAACAGCTGCCTTGCTGGACCTTGCTTAGCTCCTTGTCCCTGATGAAAGCAAGGCTCTGGTGCAGCCCACGAAGTCAAGAGATGCTAGCCCTGGGAGCATAAACAGGAAGAGGATTGTCTGCAGAGGGAATTGCTTTCTGTGGCTGGCATTGAGCCCCAGATTGGGGCTGGAGGTGAAAGGCAGATAATTGCGTTAAAATCTTTCATTGTACCCCTTAAGTAAAGAGGATGAAACCAGGTGTTTGATTTGCACGCCCTTCACAGAGCACCTCTGGCTCTCTTGCAGGTACTCCTTTTCCCAAGCATTGACACACACAGTGCTGCAGCACATTTTTCTCTTCCTGTGAAATGGCTGGTTTTAAAAAAAATCCTTTGCCTTTCCTTTGAATTGTGCTAGAATAAGTTAACTCTCTGAACAGCTAGCAAGTGATTAAATCTAGCCTGTCAGTCCCTGTACAGATTAATATGAAGTTATCTATTACTTCAATTTTTACTGCATGCATTAAATATGTCAAACATTCCATCAGAAAAGATTTAAAAGCGTTTCAAGAGAGGTGTAAGGCAAGAGGGCACTATGGCAGTTAAGTGACTGATCTGTACCTCTTTTGCAGGGTGTCTTTCCCTCCTGCTTCTCCATCCCTACTTATAGTGCTTCTCTAGCCTCTGGCTAGGGCCCAGCCACATGGGCCCAGATTTCCTCTCCTTCCTCTGGCCCAGGTGTGCATGTGAGCATGCCTCTTACCTCTGCTTCTCACACCATTCCCCTGCAGCAAATCCCCTCTCCCCGTCCTTCACCATCACTCCTGAAGCACCTGCACTGGTCACCATGCACCACACACTCCTTGAGGCTTTCCCTCTCTCTTTCTTCTCTCATTTTTTAGCTGCTGACAAATGGTAAATGCAGGCTGTCCTGTTCCCTGTCTTCTGTGCTTCTGGGAGCAGGAATCCTATTAGGATAAAACCCTAAACAAAGCAAGTGGAAAGAGTCTCTTTAAATGGGGTGCTGCTGCTACAGCATCCTGGATGCCTTCCTGCACCCTGGGGCTTTACCAGCACTGATTGGCTCAAGCATGGCAAGGTTGGGGGACAATAGGTGTCATTGGTGCTGGAGTGGAGCAGCTTCTGGGCGTCTGTCCAAGTTTGGTGTGCACTGCTTGGCTTAGGCAGTGGTGGGATCAGAACACTGAGGTTCCCGGCAGTGTCCCTGACAGGCAGTGGAGATGTACGCTGCTGAGGCACAGCCCCTGCTTTTAGAGCAGTCTGTTACCAATAAATGTGGCTCTTACATCATGCAAGGGATGCACAGGGAGCTGCAGATGAGCTTAATGAATGGAAGAAAATAAGAAACATGATTTAGTATCTTGTTCCACATGGACATGGAGTGTGTTTCCATGTGCTACAGGCGCAGAGTTGGCTGCTGGCTCTACCACAGTGCCATCCTCAGATCCATAGCCTCATTGCATTCCTCTTCCTCTGGGCTACCCCACAGCTCCCTGCTCTACTTCTTCAGCTCTGGATTTCAAATGCTGCAACCCACAGAGCAGATCTCTTTCTGTTACTTTGGCTTTTCTTGCTGGCTACTTTCTCATCCTTTTGAAACTAGTCTCCATCATACACCCTAGTCTATGAACTAGGAGCAGCATCCTCTTAGCTCTGCACCTCCACAGATGTCCTCACTGTCCTTCTGCTGCCAGCCTTGCTCTCTCATTTGCATGGTTACCTCTTTCTCTCTCTTGTCATCAGCAGCTCTGAGTCTTCACACTTCACATGTTCAGGATCTGTCCATCTTAACCATTGGGAGGAGCTGCGTTTGCCAAGTTCAGAGTCAAAACTTAAGTTGGTGCTGTAGCAAGAGCAGTTCAAACCCAGGATGGCTCCTCTTACCTGTAGCTGTTAGGATTTTGTTTAGTAAGGCCAGCCCTGGAATGGGTTTCTATGCTGACAGGGTGTGTGATATGTACCCAGGGTGTGCACATATTTATATTCATATCTTACTCATCCCTGGCAAGGTCCTGTTTGCTGGTGTTTGCTCTGCAGTGGGGTTTCTGTAGTCACCTGCCAACATGTCAGGGAGAGAGATTTGCAGCAAACCTTCTCTGAAGAGCCGACCAGTCGGCGCTGATGCTTCTGAGAAACTTTCTGCTGCATTGCTGATCCAGCTGTGATAGCAGGATAAAATTGTTCCTGCTGCTCTCTGCACCCCTGTTCCTTCACTGGACTGAGCAGGCTGGCTGGCTGCCCACACCACTTTTTGCTGGTGTGCAGATGAGCAAAGCTGCAGCCCAGCCCATGTCCCAGCTGCTCTTGTGGCACCTCTGGAAATGCTGATGTTTCCAAAAGCTCTGCCAGCTCCTAGTAACCTCCCAGGAAATAGACATGCAACCAGATATACTAGTGCCCTGTTTTTAAGACTTGCTGATGGACACTTTTTCTCTACAGCTCATAAAATTTTAGCCTGACAACTGCATTCCCAGTTGAAGGTGACTGAGAAAGCTGTGATTCCCAGCCTTTTATGGGTACAGGTAGTGCCTGGGGCTGCGTGGAGGTGTGAGTGGCCATGCAGATTGGGCTCTCACCTTTCCACCATCAGCAGTCATGCCGGGGGAAGAGGGCTGAGCCCCAGCCAAGGTGTACCTGGACAGCCCAGGAGCAGGATGGGGATAGGTTCCTCCTTGACAGGGAATGCCACTGGAGCTTTTCTTGTAGCAGTAGGTTTTTTGAGCAAACCACAAGGCTATGGTGTCCCCATGTCGCGTGTGTTCCCCCAGTGTGTCGTAGCATCCATTTGGCCTATCCTTTAGCTTGGTGGTTGTGAAATGAATCCATCTGTTCTAAGATGTTCTCAGGAGTTCTTGTTTGTATTAAGCTCACCCCTAGGCTTAGCAGAAATCACAGTCCCCATTCTCCCCGCTCCCCTCTCCGCAGACAAGCCCTCTCTCTCACGAGCACTTCCACCTTCTCCTCAAAGGGCAGCAGAGGGCAGCTGGCGGTTTTGATTCAGGGCATGTTGGCAGCTTTGGGGCAGCCGAAGGAGCTGGGATGCAGCCGGCCAGCATTTGTGACATGGGTCTGGAGGCCAGGCGGTCCCACGGGCTGTATTGCTAGCCAATGTTTTCTAAGTCTGTTTGTAAGAGTACCTAATTTTAAAATGAAATGTGAATATATATTATGTGTAGGTGCCATGTAAGATAGTGTTGTGCTAGGCAGCAGGATGCTAACCTACTTTTTAAGATTTTTAGGGGCAGGAAAAAGCATTTTTCTCTCACTTCATGCTCACAGATCTAATATTGTAAATAGGTTTTTTAAATATTTATTTCATGGGCTTTCCACAGGTTCTCGTTCTGACTGGTGTGTCGGTTNCATGGCTGGCCAGGATGGCTGTTCCCCAGGACAGGGGGCACTGCAAGCAATAAGATTTGTAGTAATAATGTCTGCTTTGATGGCAGGGGCTCTCAGGGCTCAGGGCCAGGTGGGAATAACCCGGCTCCCAGCAGGGACTCGGTCCAGCATGGCATGGGCGGGGGGTGGGGGGTGGGTCTCTTGACCTGGAGGTACTCAAGGAAGTATCCCTAGGGATGCAGAAAGTGGGGGATGCCGTCACCCCCAAGGAACACTCCCCAAAACTACCGGGGTAGGGCAGGTAGTTGCCGATAGCAAACTCCCACTAGTGAATTACTGCCTTTGTGGGTACGGGTGACCCAAGGGAGCACACTGCTGTCGCTGCTACTCCTAGGGCCAGCTCCAGAAGGTCATTTGCTTCTCATTCTGCAATTTTAATTCTCCTTCTAGGAGGTTTGAGGTAATTTGGTAATTTTTGCTTAAGTGGGTTTAGATTTTTTTTTCCTTTGTTAACCCCTTTTTGCCTCAAAGTGTGGCTGGCTCTGACCTTCCAGTCCAGCTGTGTGGGGCAGTGTCAGCAGGATATGCTTTTATGATGATGGGTCTCTGCCTTTGGAGGATGGAGTGAGGGGTACTGCTGGGTCCCAGCCCTGCAGGACTCTTCACTGGTCCCATGCTTCCTTCACCCTTGGAACAGGTGTGTAAAAAAAGAAAACCAAAAAAAAAGGAAAAAAGGAAACAACACAGTAGTTTTTTTCTTAAGATGTAAAACATTTAAATATCTCCACCCTGATGGCAAATGTTTTTCCTTCATCTGTGTCTGCTTCCCTGGGAGAGTTTTGTTTCTCTGTTTGTTTCTATATGAATTTTAGACACTGAGCTGAAATTCCTCCTGTCTGGTACTGTATGTTTGAGCCCAAGCAATGTGAACTGTACAGACCAGCAGTGGGAAGTGGGAGCCGGTGACTGCACCTGGGAGAGCTGTGGCTTGGGACGGCATTCCCAGTTGGTGTAGGGAGTGGGAAGTACTGCACCGCAAGTTGGGAAAATGAACTGTCTGCTGTGAATTCTCAGTTGGAAATGTGGAGAGGAGTTTCCATTAGATAATGTTTACATACCTCACCTGACAAACCTTTGAAAGTGTATATATAAAAAAAAAAAAAGAAAATAAAATTATATTAAGTTGCTTTAAATCAATATGTATAGCTATAAGAGCTGGGTCATTTGAACTTTGAATATGTATCGATTCTCTAAATGTTGACATTTTGTGAACTCTGTGCTCCTGTCTTTTATTTCACCCCAGCCTATGGAGAAAGTTGTGTTCTTGTTCCAGGTAAAAGGTCCCTGACTCAGATCTGAACTCCTCAAGATTTCCCACCACCTTGTTTTCTTTTCTTCCTCACTGTCAATATTCACCCTATGAGCTTTCTAAAGGTCCATATTTTATTGCAGCTTATTAAACGTTTCTTTGATATCAGTGTTTGTTTGGTGTGATAAGTGGGGAAGACTGGAGGTGAGTTAGTGCACAAAGTAGGGCACAGCAGACTGGCACCCTCCAAGTGTCACCCCCTCCTTATGGAGTGGGGATATAAATGCCTGTGTGGAGTTTCAGTGGTTCCACACCAGTGCCTGAGCAGTGTTTGCTCAAGACTTGTGTTTGTAACACCAACAGTGCAATCTCTTGGTGGTCCTGGGGTCTGCTGCCCAGGCCCCCTCTATCCCCCAGAGAGCTACAAGTGCCCGGTTTCCCCTGGAGCCATTCCATCCCCACAGCAGGCCCTGGCCCTTCAGCTTCCCATGTGAAAGACCCTGGCAGTGATGGCTGCTTTTGCAAGGCACTGCATGGATAACCCCCACTGCTTGTCCCTGCACCATGAGGGCAATGTGTCGGCCAGAACCACTTGCCAGGGCTGCTCCAGGAGTAGGAAATCATCCCCCAAGGCACAACCAACTCTCTCCATCCTGTGCTACCTCCTCACACACCCAGCAGCTCCCAAGCACCAGCGTCTCCCTTCTCCCAACCAGGAAAGAAGAGGCCAAGCCTCTGAATGAATAAATGTCATGTTCACATGGAAGACAACATAGACAATACCAAACATCTCCTAAAACAATACAGCCTCTGCCAGCGGAAGGATGCCCAGCGCCTCCCTCGCCAGCCTAGTACAAACCAGCGTCTTCAATAGTGACACACACAAACCCCATGGGCCAAACAAAGCCACCGTCATTTTCCTGCCCAGTAGCATCTGTAAACAAAAAGAAAACATCATTTGTTGACCCCAAACATATAAAAATACTATAACAAAATGAAATACAAATATATATTAGAATCTGTAAGTATTCTGTATAAAGAGATACTTTAGCGGTTAGCGTACAGCAAGAACAGAAACACAACACAACCAAGCCCCGGGTGGGCCACAGGCAAAATGAGACGCATCCCAACTCCTCTGTGTGGCAGAGGAGCTCCCATGGAGAGGGCATTTGTGGCAGAAACACATCCCCGTGGCAGTGGAGATGCCCTGGATGCCAGTGGTGAGCAGGGATGGTGACAGCACCTGCAGAGCTGGGTGTATCCAGTGGAGGTGCCTGGAGCTTGGCCACAGCTGGCAGTGCAGACCTGAAGCCAAAGTGCTGGAGCAGTGTGATGGAGAGACCGAGGACTGCAGCTCTGGGATGAGTCTGTCTGCCAGGGTGATGTGGTGTTTCACTGTCCAGCCAGGTGCAGTGTCTTAGGTTGGGCCTCCACTATCCTTGGCCCCCACAGTCATAGAGGTGATGCTGCTGTGGATTTTGGGAGGGTGCAGTACCCCAGCAGGAGCTCCCCGAGTGCCCCTGCTCCCACACCAGCCCAGCACATGGCACTGTGGGCTTTAGAGAGATGTGGGGTATGGGCTCCTGAGTGCAAGAGCTGGTGGTGGGTCCTGCCCTGGCAGTGGCTCCAGGCTTGCAGATTTGAAGATCTTCAGCCTCTTCAACTTGGCATGCACAAGGCTAAGGCTCTGGTGATGGACATGGCAAACCTGCATCCCAGCTGTCCCAGCAGCCTCTTGCTCCTGCTGGCTGGGTCAGTGGGACATAGGGCACATTCGCCCAGCTGCAAGCCTGCTCCCCTAGAGCCTGGAAAAAGGGGATTCCTGTGCTAACCTCACACAGCTTCCACCTCTGAGCCGAGCCACCTGGCTGAGCTAGGGGTGTTTGGGGCCCTCTCCACGTAAATGGCACAGTGCTGGCCCCATAGCACAGGGCAGGGTGGCACTGGAACCCACAGGGACATCTGTGCACTGTTGCTCTCCCCGCAGTGTGCCTGGCACTGCCCTGGTCCTGCTCCACCAGTGTGGCCCTAATGTGACCACAGTGGGCTGGACCCGTGTGTGCCCATGCACTGCAGAGCCCAGCCAGCATGCACAGACTGGGGGTGTCACCAGAGGGTCAGGCTAGGGCCACAGAACTGGGAACATTATCTGGGGTACTTTGGGCTCCAGCACCTTGCAGGAGAGAGACCAGGGCTGCTGGAGGAGAGGACAGGAAGCCAGGTCTGGGCTCACCAGGACTGCTGGACACTGGCTACACCACACAGCCTACTGCAAGCCATGGCTTGGCATGGATCACAAAGTTCTGCTAAGTCAGGCCTCCCTCCTTCTGTCTCAGGTGTTGGAAAAGCCCTCAGATCACTGGGCTGATGCATAGGACAGTGGTGCCTGGGAGGGGACTCAGCTGGGATACAGGCACTGCCCTCCATGGCTGTGGAGCTTCACTGGCAGGGAGGCAGAGTGCCACAGGGAGAGGATGGGGCAGCTGGGCAGGGTGCCCACTCCATATCCACATGTCTGTGTAGCTGCAGTTCTTAAAAAAATTCTCTATCTACATATTTGCTTTGCTTGTGGGGTTTTTTCCTTTTTTTTTTTCTTTTTTTTTTTTTCTGTTTCCTTCCCAACCTTCTAGATGCACCAGCTCCACCCTCTGCCGGGCTCCTCAGATGCAGCTGCAGTTCGGAACACCCAGAGAGCAGCACCATGCCCACAGTGTAAAGTGAGGTCCTTGGCTCGGGGGGGTCTCCCTGCCAGCCCCCCGGCTCTACAGGGCCGGTGGCTGCTCACAGGCACTGGCTGCAGCCACACTTGCTGGGCTTCTCCACCTCCTCCACGAAGGTTGCACCATTGCTGCACTCGAAGGCGTATTTCCTGCGCCGGAGCCGCAGCCCAGTGCAGCAGCTGGCGTCAGGGCCACCGCAGGTCCCCCGGCATTCCACCCAGGCCACCGGCCGCGTCGTCTGGCAGATGGCATAGCCCCGCTGCACCTGGTGGTAGTCCCGCACCGGCTCCCCACGGCACTCTGGCTCTGTGGGACAGCAATGGTCAGCCTGGTGTCACGGCAAGGGGCTGCCTTCCCTGGACCCCCACCTCCTCAGCACCTACCTTGGTCACAGAGGTCTCCGGTGTAGCCATCGTGGCACTCACAGGTGGGCTGGCCACCTGGGGTGAGGTGGCAGTGGCCATGGACACAGGGCTGGTGGCGGCAGGGGTCAGGTGGTTCGGCAGGCTGGTTGCAGAGTGCGCCCTGGTAGCCCTCATGGCACTGGCAGCTGTAGGAGAGGGCATCAAGGGGCAGACACAGCCCATGCACGCACCTGTGGGCACACACAGTGCTGTCAGGACCTGCTGGCGTGGCATGGCATGGCACCAACATGCACAGCCCACCAGCACCGAGCATGGCGTGGCTCAGCACCAGCACAGTATTGCACTGTGACCACCTGGTACACTACAGCCAGCACGGCATGGCACAGGTGTGGCTCTGGCATGGCAACCAGCATGGAACAGCCTGGCACAACTCAGTGCTAGTGGCAGTGTCATGACACAGCACCACTGTGATAGGACTGACAGCACCAGGAACCAGCCACAGGGCAGGGTGGGCAGCCCTGGAGGGGCGGGTAGGGCAGGCAGTGGGGTAAAAGGGCACTCACTTGTGCCCCTGGCAGGGACCACCGCGGGGCTGGTCACAGTGGGGCCCGTCCCAGCCAGGCTCGCAGTGGCAGACAGGGCCCTGGGCACCCGAGGGCTGGCAGATGCCGTGCAGGCAGTAGAGCTTGCGGCAGGGCTCGCAGCCCGGCACCACCCCCGGCGTCATCCGCGTCTTGGTGAAGTCCTGCAGCTCGTTGTTGATGTAGAGGTTGCGGATGCATCCATGAAAGCTGGTGCCATTGAGGAGCTGCCAGAGGCGGAAGGCAGCTGAGTTGACATCCACAGGCATTCCTGGGGAGAACAGGACCATTAGCGCACCTGGATGTCCCCCATGCCCTCCATCACCCAGTCCCTGTCCTACCTCCCACGTAGAGGGGAGCCTCACTATTCAGCGTGTAGTGTTTGCCCGAGTTGTCCATGGTCATGGGGCTGCCACCATCGATGGACAGGTTCACCATCTGGTCAAAGGTTACCAGCTCCACGGTGTGGAACTGCCCGTCGTTGATGGTCTCAGCACTGGCAGGGATGGCTGGGTCACTGGGGATGCCCCCAGGCCAAAGCAATGGGGGTGGAGGTCCCCAGTGAGTGGAGGAGGGGTGCCAGGTACCTGTAGATGGCCGAGCTGGGGTGGGTTCCAGGGTCATAGCTGACTCTCACATGGCCCTGGTACAGCTCCACAGCCATGTGGTCGCTGTCACCATTGTACAGCAGGATGCCATTGCCTTCAGCCGTGGAGACCTGCCAGAGAGAGAGGTGGGAGCCCATATCCCAGGGGCAGACCCCCAATGCCATCCCTTAATGCCCCCACACCCCCCCAGCCCTCACCTGAAGGGTGATATTGGCCCGGGGCCAGTCTTGCAGGTCGGTGAACTGCAGGTACGTGTCACGGTCCACAAAGTTGACGCTCAGCAGCTTCTCACATTTGGGGCCACCAAAGCCTGGCAGGCACTGGCACAGGGCCCGGGCACCCCGCTCCACACATGGGGCCCCGTTCTGGCATTCAGCTCGCTCACAAAGGCCAGCCTGGCCAGCAGTGTGGGGTGGCATCTCGCAGAGCTGGCCACTGTGGGGCCAAGGGTGCTGCTGGGCTGAGGGCTGGTAAAGAGCCCTACACCCTGCCCAATGCACCGTAGGGCCCTGACAGTACACCCCTGATTTGGGGTCGCCAGGGAGGATCTCTCAGACACTGGCATCAGAAGGATGCCAGGATGCTGAGCTGTGCCCTGGGGTCTCTCCCCAATAATGCTGGCTCTCCCCAGCCTCCACCCCCAGAGACACGCATTCTCAGCCTTAGTCCTTCTCACACTGAGGATGGATGGATGCATGGACAGATGCATGCATGGATGGACAGACTTAGTAGCCAGGACTTATCCCTTCTGCACAGTGACACATAACCATCCCCACTACCCCAGGTGTCCCATGTCTTCCTGGTGGTACCTGTAGCCCTCGGTGCAGAGGCAGGAGTATCCATTCACCTCATCCAGGCAGCGGGCATTGTTCTGGCACTGGTGGTCCTGGCAGTCATCGAAGTCCTTGCTGCAGTTGCTCCCCACATAGCCGGGTGCACACTCACACCTGGGGCAGGCGGGGGGCTCAAGGCTGCCCCTTCCTTCCCCCTTGCACCGGTGGGTGCCTGCTCCTCCCCTTGTAACCTTGTAAGTGGTTTGGAGAGGAGGGGACTCACCTGGGCCCCTGGCTGGTGGAGATGCAGGTGGAGTCATGCTGGCAGGGGTTGAGCTCGTCTGAGCAGAAATTGGGTGGCTGCTCACAGAATTCCCCTGCAAGGCAGAAGAGGAGGTGCCCAGCAGCTCCAGGACTAGAGGAACTGGCCCAGTCCCCATGGGGCAGAAGGGACCCCTGAGGGACTCATCTCTAGACAGGGAACTGCCAAGCCCATAACTTTCACCCCATGGGCATTGGTTTCTACTTCCCTAGAGGAAGCTCCTGCCTGAGCCAGGCACTGGGGGCATGCCAGGGTGTGGGGGTTCAGCTGGGTGTACCCAAACTCAAGACAGCTGAACCCAGAGGCCGTGGCTATGAGTATTGAGACAGCAGGCAGAGGAGCTATTTAGCCCTCATGGGTGGGTAGAAGCACTGGGCACATTCCCAGGCCAGGTCTGTGCCATTTGGGGATGGCTAGCCCCCATTCCAGGTACCTGTGTAGTGGGCAGGACAAAGGCAGGTGTAGTTGGTGGCACTGGGCACACAGGAGCCCCCATTCTCACAGCTGTGCTCCTTGCAGGGGTTGCTGGTGGTGTGGCAGCTTGGGCCCTCGAAGCCTGCTGGGCACAGGCACCTGCCACGGGGCCAGGGCAGTGTGAAGGAGGAAAACAAAACAGAACATTTTGGGGTGGCTCCCCCAAATGACCTTGCACAGGACCTGGGCAAAGTGCTGGGTTTGGTGTCCTCCTGCCAAACACTGGGGACAGGGGCGGGTGGCAGCACAGCCTGCCCAAGGATGCTGTGTTGCCACGACAACCAGCTGAGAGGCCTCTCAGCACAGGGAGGGGCAGCATGCACAGCCCACCTCCTCATCCCCAGCCTGACAACTATTTTCAGCTCCTAATTGCAGCCTGATTCCCAGAATGGCCTAAAGCATTCAGGGCAGTGACGGTTATGTAAGGGTAAGGCAGCCCCTCAGGGAGCAGCAGTGACTCCAGGACCACAGCAACCAATCCCAGTCCCAAACTCCTCTACCTCCCCCTGCCTCTTGTGGTGATGGTACCCTCCTCTCCCCCACTGACCTCTGCCTAGGAGACTTTTGGACTGTGGGGCATGGGGAAGTGGAGTCAGACAACATGAGCTGGAGCTCTCAGTATCCCAGCTATATGCCCAAGGGAGCATGCAGGAGGTGAAGGAAGTATTAGAACTTCTCTGGGATGTTAGGGTCCCATCCTACTGGCCAAATACCCATCTTTTATGGGTTGCTGTCCAGCACTCACCTGAACCCAGCTCCTTCCCCATCCTGAGGCTGGCAGGTCCCCCCGTTGGCACAGGGGTTGGATGAGCAGCCACTGAGTGCTACCTCACAGTCCCTGCCCTAGGGGAGGATGGAAAGGTGGGAGCAAGATGGGTGCCACAGCACCTGCCCAGCTCTCCCCATCCCACCCAGCAGGATTCTGTGGCACACAGGGAGAGCAGGTGGTGCCACCGGCAGCAAGCCCCAGGGGCATGGCAGAGGCCCTGCTCTGCTCCCTTGCCCTCTGCAGGGACATGTCCCCATGCACTGGGGATCCCTGGGACCAGGGTACCTTGTAGCCACTGGGACAGGCGCAGCGGTAGGAGCCAAAGGGGTCATTGTGGCAAGTGCCCTGGTTCTGACAAGGGCTGGAGAGGCAGGGGTTGCACTTGGCCTGGACGCTCAGGGCAGGTGGGCCTGTGGGATGGGAGGCACAGAGATGACCATCAGTCAGTGTGAGAAGTGACAGGGATGTGTCCTTTTGTGGGCATCAAAGTGGGGGCAGAGCCTCTGGTATTGCTGGGAGCAGAGCCTGTCCAAGGGGTTTTGCACCACACAGTGGCACAGCCACAGGTTTGCTCAGTCACCAGGGATGTGCCACCAGTCAGGTAAGAGGATGGAAGCAACCTGGTCCCCTCCTCCACAAGGCAGCTCAACAGAAAATCCTGGAGCCACGCAGACTCACAAAGCATTGCTCTGCTGGGTGCCCAGAGGAGGGTATGGATAGACAGCATGGGCACCTCTCACCTTGGCACTCAAATTTCTTGGCAGGGGTGGTGAGCAGCAGCTTTCCTTCCATGTCGGGGGGCCCAGCGCAGCGGGCAATGCCTGGCTCCTTGTACCCTGTCTTGACCCAGCTGGAGAGCCAGCGCAGGTTGCAGCTGCAGTACAGGGGGTTGGCCCCGATGGCTCTGCACAAGGAGAGGAGCAAAATTGCACCTGCTGCCACACAGAGGGAACTGGGCACAACTCTGTCACTTGACTAGGATGCCACATGATGGGCAAACCAGTGGTCCTCCACTTCTGGACCCAGCAGAGGTGCTGCCCACAAAGGGAGGACTGGGACACACAGCCCCACAATTGCTGTCCAGATAGACCACCATGCTGCCAGACCCACAGCCCATGCAGTGCTTCATGCTCTGCCCTGGGGCTCTCCTCCACTGCCCACACAGAAATTCTTGGCAGTCCATCTCCAGTACACAGGCAAAGCTGCCTGGGGCCAGCAAACTGAGCAAAGTACCTTGAGGCCATACAGAAACCACAGGACCTGCATGGGAGCTGCAGGGCCAGCCCACAAGCTGCACACGCCTGCAGGACAGAGACACACAAGTGGGCTGGTGGGAATGAGCAGTGGGTCACAGCCAGAGCTTGTGCAGATAGCACTGGGGGAAAGCAAGGAATTGCTCTTGGAAAAGAGAAGAAGGATGGAGAGTTGCTCTGCTCCCAGCAGAGAAGGGTATGGAAGCAGTGGATGATGTGAGAGGTGAGAGCCTGGATGTCTCTCTGAATGCTCCTTGACTGCAAAGGTCATGGATGGAGGGCTGGTGTGACCAACACGTGACAAAAGAAGATGGCAGCCCAGAGGGCAGGCAGTAGAGACAGCAGATCTGCTGGGGCTGACTAACCAGGTCCTACAGCACCTGCAGCACCGGCTATAACAGCTCAGCCTGTGGGAACTGGCAGTGCCAGCTGTCTGCAGTGAAGGCACACAGCCAAGGGAAACGAGCAGAGCAAGCAGTGTTGCTCCCCAAAATACAAGGAGGCCAAGATTGTGTATCAAGCTGCTCTTTGTAGACTGAAGGAACTGCCTGAGATGCCCAGGCTGCCAGGAGCAGGCAGCTGGGAACAGCTTAGTTAGGAGATGGAGAGGACCAAAAAGACACTGAGCAAAGTTAAACTCTGGCCCTGGGTGGTGGGTATGAGGCAATGCTCCTGGGGTGCAGCCTCACTCAAAGAGGGGCTGAAACACCACCACTGGCAGGAGACTTGACAGACTGGGGGGCTGCTGTGGGGAAGTGCACTGGCAGAAGGCTAACAACATACTGGTGTGTGTCAGAGCAGCCCCTGCCAACCCACAGCTGTGACACTACCTTGCATAGCTTGACCTACATCTTGGGAGACCCCAGAGATTTAGTGGGTTGGGGAAGGACCCCACACCACATTCCACCTAAGACCACAGGGACATCCCAGCAGCACTGGGAGACTCAGCTGCACACCTGGATCTGAGCCTGAGCATGGGCGGCAGGTCACAGCACTATCCAACAAATTATGTCACAGGTACTAGCCTAGAGAAGAGGGGAGAAGGCAGCTCACCCTCCAGGGAAGCCAAGCTCAGCCCAGTAGTTTTTAAATGCCTGTGGAGCCTGCATCCAGCCCTGAGCCCTGAGGGGTGGGAGGAGATACTCACAGGTGGGACAGGGAGGTGACATCGGCAAAGATGCCTTCAGGGAGGCTGGAAATGTCATTGCCATGGAGAGACCTGCAGAGAACAGAAGGTCCTGCAATGCCCAGGGCTCCAAGGTGGGCAGCAAGGACTGTGGCCCCATTCCACAGGTGCAGGTGTGGGTGGCAGAGCTGGACCCCACCACATTGTCACTACTGCAAATGCACCATCTGCTCTGGGAGTGGATGAACCTTCCTGTGCTCCTCCGGCAGCCTCTACCCTGCCCACATGCACACACCCAGCTCCAAGTGGGCACAGGGGACACAGGGACATGGGTTTTTTCTGAGAGCAGGGCTGTGGGCAGGGCTGTGGGCAGGTACTTACAGCAGCCGAAGGGAGCGGAGGCCCTCGAAGGCCAGTGGAGGGATGCACTGCAGGGAGTTGTAGCTGAGGATCCTGCAGAAGGGAGGCAGGCAACACAGCTGTGTGTGTTGCAAGAAACCCACCCTGGGCTACACACTGCCCCAGCGTGAGCTCCATCTCAAACCACAGCTTCACCCAGACAGAGGGTGGAGAACTCTGGTAGCCCCAGCACCCCCCACTCTTCAGGGTCCCCTAGAACAGCCTGCAGAGCTCAGCTGGGCTGAAGCCCAGTGTGGCACCGCAGAGACCTCACTTACAGGGTGGTGAGCTGGCTCATGTTGGTGAAGGAGGAGTTGCTCAGGGAGCTGATCTTGTTGTTGCTCAGATCGCTAGAAAACAGAAACCCCAGAGCTTGGAGCCAGCTGGGTCCTGTCCCCTTTCACTGCTCCCCAGCCTGCTCAGCTGCAATGGGGTGCAAACAGCAGCACAGCACAGCCCCCAAGGGAGCAGCAGGGCTGTCACACAGGGTGATAGCAGCAATGCCACTTGTCCCCCCTCTGTTCCATGCCTGGCACCAGGTGGTGAGCAGCCAGAGGCTGAGCATCACTACCAGTCAGTTGTATTCCAGAGCAGAGGAGGGACACAGAGAGATGTCAGCAGTTCCCACACACTACCAGACCCCTATCAGGATCACACACCATGGAGACAGGCCCTGTCCTCACCCACAAGTTCCAGCAGCACCTCCAGCTGCCCGGGCTCCTGCCCCTGGCTACTTACACAAGCTGCAAATACTTGAAGGTAGAGAGCTGCCCCGGGACCTGAGTGAACTGGTTTCCATCCAGGTAGCTGCCAAGGAGAACAAAAGCACCTCGGGGTGACTGAGAAGCAGGAGATCCCTCCCTCTTCCCCCTCTTTCTCCTATGCACCACCACAGGCTTCAGGCTGCAAAAAGCATCTCCAGCATCACTGTGGTCCTGCACCCAGGGCCCAAGGGGCTCTCAGGGGGCTCCTAGGCTGGCAGGGGAGCTACATGAATACATAAGCACACCTGGGTTTGCAGGCATGTCCCTGGGGACACTCTCCCAGCAGCCCACGTGTGCAGGCACAGCATGTACACATCCGATGGGAGCGTGGGAGGCTGTAACCATTCCCAAGGCATGTGTGAGAATGTGAGAGATGGTGCAGGATGCAGAGAGAGGAGGAGTGTGCAAGACAGTGGAGGGGGCTGCGGGGGTGGCGTGCATATGTATGTGTGCCCAGCCAGTGCCTGCACCTCCTGCACACAGGACTTGCTGCCATTCCTCATCCCAGATGGGTACAGAGCCCCTTTCACATCAATGGGCATCACAGAGCCTGCACATCCACCTCTGGCATGGCTGCAGGGCTATCTCCCCGACACCCACACTGATGGGTGGCTTACTCCAGGCAAACCACATCCTACTGCCCATGTGCTTGAGGCTGATGCTGCCAAGGCATCCCTGCAGCTGTGGTGAGAGGGGATGGCAAAAACAGGCTGTCCCCATCCTTGCTACTGACAGCAGACTCCTTCGAACCACAGGGCCCTGAGCTGCATGGCTGCATGGGGACCTCAGCCACAGGAGGTGGTTGTCCCTCACTGTCCCATCCCAAGGGCCAAAGACAAGGGTCTCAGCTGCAGGGTGACAACACACAATACCCTTGATAGCCCTGAATCTTGCACAATACCCTTAATAGCCCTGAATCGCCAGAGACCCTTGCTGAGCCATTTGCTGGTGTTGGAGTTGGACAGGATACCTTGGATGGGTGGTGTCCTAATCCCACTAGCAGACCAGGATGGGGTGTGGGGAGGAGCCCAGGAGTGTCTGCCCTGACACCTGCAACCCCACAGCAGAGACCCCTCACCCAGAGCAGTAAAGGTTGAGGGAGGGTTAGGGGGAGAGCTTGGACACTCGCCCACTACTCACAGCTCTGTGACATTCTTGGGGATCCCCTTGGGCAGGGCCTTGAGGTGCTTGTTGCTGCAGCGGACAACTGTGTCGAGGCAGGTGCACTCCTGCGGGCACTGGGGCCGGGGGATGCAGGTGGTCTCCTCCTTACCTGCACCAAGCATGGAAAGCCACCAAGTCACCAGGGTCCAGCCCTTGGGCATTGTTTGAGGCCAGATTCAATGCCTTGTGCCTGCCTAGGATGGCTCCTCTCCCATGCCAACCACCCTCCCCTGACCCCAAAGCAGGGTGCTGCAGGTAATAGCAGCCAGGGGTTAGAAATGCAGGAATTGCTTCTGCACCCAGAAACTGCCTGCCCCAATGGTATGGATACAACCAGTCAGCTCAAGGCTGCTGATTTTCACCATTTTCATGCAAAAATGCGGTCACAGGGACAACATAATATGGGCATAGAAGCAGGGGCTGAGCCCTGCAAATCCTCCTGAAACAACCTCCTTCACCCATTTCCCAGACACAGGTTAGATGGAGCAAAGCCTGTGCTGAGCAGCCAGAGGAGTGGCACTGCTCCCCTTCCCTGCCATAATGCTGGAATCCTGTGGGAAAGGCATCCCTGGGACAACTGTACGCTATCTCACACTGTTAGGAAAGGCGCAGGATGCAACCCTTCAGTCTTTGACGTGGTGGAGGAGGGAAAGCAGAAGAAAAGATGATTTGTTTGTAAATATTTTCCAGAGGACTCAAAAGCTGCTCTAAATTTTAAAAAAAATATATAAAAAGAGGTTTTTCTCCCCACGCACACTCCCCATCTGCTCCATCTGCCCACTGCCAGCTCCAGTGCATGTGCAAGGCTGAGAAGGGAAGGCAGGAAGGAGCAGGATGAATCCCAGTGGGCTTTGCCTACATATCTGCTCCTGTCAGCACCCAGGGCACACCGTTTACCAGCACCTACATACCCCAAGGTATACCTACAGCCCCAATGTGCAGTGGGTGCAAACTCCCGTTCTGGCTTCAGAGTGGATATTTGAGTGCCCAAGGGCTGGGTGCCAGGAAGGGAGAGGACCATTAGGGGAGGACATTCACAGGGTCCCCTGCGCTACTGCCTCGCCACAGACACATCCTGGCAGCAAGGATGGTGCTGCGACAAGGAGCATGGTGCCATCCTGGGAGGAGCAGCCTGGTCCCCCCTCACACTTGGTGCTGCAAGGCCCATGAGTTACCTTCCTCACACCTGAAGTCAGGGAAAGCCACATCCTGGAGAGGGATCTGCCGGAGGAAGTCAGGGTTTTGGCACCGAGGGTTCCCTGTCACGATCTTCCTCTTGCGCAGCCAGTCCCCCAGCCAGGCCAGCTGGCAGTTGCAATTGAAGGGGTTGGCGAGCAGGTTCCTGCACATGGGAAGGAGCACAAGGGCAGCACCTGAACAACCACCAGGAAAGGGGACCTGCAGCCCTCCAATGCAACACAGACATGCTGGAGGCATCCCCCGGGGTCCAGGACATACAGTGTGGAGAGGGACTGCAGCGTGTCAAAGGCCCCGGGTGCAATTGTGCTGATCTGGTTGTCGTACAGGGAGAGCAGGCGGACGTTGCGCAGCCCTGTGAAGCTGTCATTGTGGATGCAGCTGATGCGGTTGTTCCTCAGCATCCTGCAGAGGGAAGAGAACAAGGGCACCTACAACACAGGCAGGCACGAGGGGGGAAACCCACCTTAGCAGTGCTCAGGCTGTGCCCATCTCAGTGCTGGGCAGTAGAATGAGCCTGAGCAAGTTCCCGAGCAGCAAAAACCTGCCCTCCCAGTGCTGGAAACAGCCAGCTGATGGGCAAGGCATCCTGAGCTGGCCCTGCGGGGAGGCAAGGAGTAAGGACATTCCCATCTGGGTGCTCATGGAAGAGAAGGGACTCACAGTGTCCTCAGCCCATCCAGGCCCCTGAACATGCCGCTCCGCACAGACTCCAGCTGGTTGACAGTGAGGTGCAGCTCATTGACAGAGGATGCCCCCTCAAACGCCCCATCCTCGATCTCCGACACCTTGTTGTTGCTGAGGTTGCTGTGAAGAGGGGAAACAGGCTGGGATGAGGGCTGCGCCTTGATCTCCTCCTGAATTCTGCTTCCCCCAGATCCCACAAGCAGCCCGTGATGCCAGTCCTTCAGAGGACCCTCGGGTTGGGACATGCCTTCCATTTCACACCCCAGTGTGCCCTGGCATCAAGTCCCCCATGTGCCTTCCCAGCCCTCGGGCACTCCTGATATGGCTGTGCCTGCCCAATACTCACATTTTCTTCAGATGCGGGAGTTTCTTGAAAATGCCAGTGGCCTCCAGGATGGAGATTTCATTGTTGTTCAGGCGCCTGGAGTGGGCAGCAGGGAAAAGAGCTCAGGAGATGGCTGCAAAGCGCCTGGTACAGCCCAAACCCTGAGCCAAACCCCAGTGCCAGCAAGGTGCCTGCTTCAGGAGGGAAGGCAGAGTGAGAGAGGAAACTCTTACAGCTCAGCTGTGGACTGAGGGATGCGATCTGGGATCTTGGTGAGTTTCAGGTTGGAGCACTCAACCACACCAGATTCACAGCGGCATTTTGGGGGGCAAATCACATCACTGTTGCATTCACTGTTCAGCTGGTAATCCTCTGTCCCTGTATGATGGTGAAGACATCGTGGGCTTCCACAGGCAGAGGCACAGGGGACAGCACCTTCCCCCTCTCCCTCTGATCCTCCCACATCCCCACCTGGTCTCATTTTCTTCCCCAGCTCCCCTCATTCCAGCCCCTGTGCACATACTACTCTTCTCTGTGCCCAAAGCAGCTTATTTACAGGTATTTGTCCTGGGTACACTGCACTGCCCACCACGCTCCTGCAAAAAGAGCTGGACACCAACAGCACAATAGGAGATGCCACAACACATCCTGGTACCCAGCATACGGGAAACAAAGAGTGGTTCTTCTGGGCCAGACCATGGGGCTCTGGCACAACATCCCCGCAGGCAGCCTGGCCGAAAGGGCACCATGCACACACCCATGCACACACGTGTGGCTCCTGTGCTCACCTGGGATGAAATACTGCTCTTTGGCTGCAGAAAAAAAAAAGCACATCAGCCCTCTGAGCACACAGACACCAGGCTGGGACAGGGCTGAGGACAGCCATGCCACAGGACACCTGTGACAGGGCTGGGAACAGCTCTCACCCGAGCAGCGGAACTTCTTGCTCTTGATCTGGCCGATGCGCTTGTTGGCCAAGCGCCGGGGGCTGGCACAGCGGGCTCCACTGGTCTCCACAGGGTTGGCACGGAGGAAATCTGCCAGCCACTTCAGGTTGCAGTCACAGATGAAAGGGTTCTGGGCCAGGTGCCTGTGCCAGGGATAGTGGGTGACACACTGCCAGGGACAGTGGGTGACCCACCACCAGGAGCAGTGGGTGATCACCAGCTCCAGCCCTGGAGATGTTTTTTCCCCCGAGGCTTGCCTGCCCAGGCATGGGAGCTGGTGCTGACACTCACAGAGTCTGGATGGCCCGCAGGGAGGTGAACGTGCCTTTGGCCAGGCTCTGGATCTTGTTGTCATAGAGTGAGAGCAGTGAGAGGTTCTGCAGGTCCTGGAAGGCATCTGCCCGTACACAGTTGATCTTGTTGGCATTGAGAAGCCTGGCAGGGAGGGAGGGATGTGAGCCTGGGGACACACTTTCACTGCACCATAGGTGCTAGGGACCTCAGTCCTGCTTCCCTATGTCCCTGAAAAGCATCCCACACAGCCACTGGTGCCTTACAGAAGCTGCAGTGCAAAAAGTCCTCCAAAGACACCCTTAGGGAGGTCTGTGATCTTGTTGCCATACAGCACCCTGGGAAAGAAAGGCTGGTGTGAGAGAGGTGGGAGGAGTTGTGTGGGCCATAGTTAAGGGGTGCAGCATCCACCCCATCCCACCCACACCAGTGTAGGCACTTACAAGGAGTTCAGTGAGCGCAGCCCCTGGAAGGCATCAGGGGCGATCTCCGAGATCTGGTTGTTGCTCAGGTCTCTGAAACCCAAAGGGAGAAGGTGGCCTGGTCCCCTCTTCTCTTGTCCCATGTCCTCATCCTTCTGCTAGTGCCAGGGGACCAGCCCCAACACCCAATACACAGAGCTGGGGTTACCCAAGACCCCCTCCCAGTGCTGCCATATCAGGCACTCATGTCACAGCAGATGCCCCATGTCTGTCAGCTCTCAGGAGTGGCCAGCAGAGTGAAGGGTGTTGGGGTTCAGAGTGAGCTGGTAGAGGTCACACACTTACATCCTCCGCAGCTTCTTGTAGGGTGAGAAGGCTCCTGGGGGGATGGACTTGATGCCATTGAGTTCCAGACGTCTGCAAAGAGAATAGGGAGAAATGAGGGCTGTAGGGCTGGCCAAACTCCAGAACCCCACTGACAGAGCTGGACCTGCAGAACCCCTGAGGTTGCAGTAATTACCCCACAGGAGTGGAAATATTCTGCCCAGACACTTTACATCCTGTGGTTGGGGCTTTCACCATCAGGGAGAGGTGCCATGGGTGGGGGAACCATGGTGGCTGGGGTGGAGGAAGCACCTCTCCTCCCCAGCACCTCGGGTTTAGGGGTGCCTGCTGCCTCCCACATGCTTTGTGCACCATCCCAGCAGGGGCTTTGCACCATAATTGGATTCCTCTAAGGAGATTATTTCTCTATTTACATTTTTAATGCAGCTAAATCCAGGGCTACATTTGAGTAGTGTGAGAGAAGGGCAGGGGAGGCCTGCTGCCCCACAGAGTGGCTAAGCTGCTGAACACAGGCTTGCTTTTGTGTTCCCAGTGCCTTGAGCCACCCAGAGCTCGGTGGTGACAGTATAGGGCCATACTCACATCTCTGTCATGGTCTCAGGCAGGTTGGCAGGGATGGCTGTCAGCCCCTTGCCCCGACAGTCCACAATGCCATTGCTGCAACTGCACATGGCTGGGCAGGAGCCAGAGGACAAGCTGCAGAGCTGGGCATGTGCTGAGTCCGTTTGTCCTGCCAGGGAAGCAGCCAGCATTGGAATTGCGAAGAGCTGAGCCAGGCCAGTATGTGGCAGCACCCTGAAGAAGGGACCCTGGTGACAGCTCAGCATGCAGGGACAGTTCACAGCACCCTTGAGCAGGTGCATAAGCTCTTGGTGCACCCCAACCCCCTGCAAAAGCTCCAAAGGCACAGACTGATATACTGTCACTCTGATAGGGTGGCACTGTCTCCATATTGTCTCCACACCAAGGTCTGTGCTGACCTAGGATGAACCCAAAGCATGGATTCTGAGGCTCTGAGCTGGGCCACATGGCAGGGAGTGGAGACGGGCTGCACTGATGGCACAAGCCTTGTCCCTCTGGCCCATGTCCCTGCCCTGGCACCCACCACCTCCCCTGCCCCCTTCACCAGAGCAGCTGAACTCGTTCTTTTGGATCTCAGCCACGTTGAGGCCGCGAAGCTGGGCAGGAGCGGCGCACTGGGTGAAGAGCCCGATGGTGGGGCGCTGGCGCAGCCACTGTGAGAGCCAGGCCAGGTGGCAGTCACAGAAGAGATGGTTGGAATGCAGGCGGCTGCAGGCGGATGGATGGAGCAGTCAGCAGCCACAGGACAGCTCTTGCCCACCCCACTACCCTCTGAATGCCCCAGCCTGGCTCATCCCACAGGCTGGAGGGATTCAGAGGGAAATAGGGAGGGGCCAAAGAGCATCTGTGACAGCTGCCAAAGCCACCTCGCTTGGCAGTACTGGGGGATGCTCTGCAGGGGTGCCCCCTCCATTCCCTTGCCATGGTGCTGTCCCAGCCACCAGCACCAGGAGAAAACCTGGGGACATCCCACTCTAGCCTAGGAGGTCACTCCCACCACCACCACGGCCATGGCACTCACAACGTCCGCAACTTAGGCATGTGGTTGAAGCTGGACACGGGAATTGAAGTGATATTGTTGTTATTCAGGGTCCTGCAGAAAGACAAAGAAGGGCAGGTCAGGGCAGACAGGCTGTAAATAGAAACACAAGATGGTCTAGGTGGTACTAACCCCTGGGAGCAACCTAGCACAGGGTGAATGGATGGAGAACTACAGGCTGGGGACAGCACTAAGCCCCAGCAGGACTTGCTGTCCTTTCCAGTCTTCTCGTCTCCACAGCCAGTGGCACTCAGGTAGGCCCCTGGGCCACGACCAAGCCTTAGGGCACAGCTCTGCAGCACTTGTACCTGAACCCTGGTCAGCCTCTGCTCGAGCCCAGGGAGAAATGGCATGCTGGGGATGTCCCTGCAGCACCTCAGTGAGTGGGGACACCCAAGGACACCCTCATCCTGCACGGGATTGCAGACTGGAGGCTCCAGCCTGTCCCCAGTCACTTACAGGACCTCCAGCCCCCGGAGCGCACGGAAAGCCCCATCCTCAATGCAGCTGATCTGGTTCTTGTCCAGTTGCCTGCCAGAGAAAGGGAAAAAGAGGGAGAATTGTTGGGAGAGCTCGGGCAGAGAGCAATCAGTGCTCCTGATCACTTCTGCAGCCTGCTGCCACTGGACCTGACCCCAAACTCCCTCACGCCCAACACTGCCAGGACTCACAGGTTCTTGAGGTCGGTGGCCCCACGGAATGCTTTCCTGGGGATGGCCTGGATGAAGTTCTCACTCAGGTCCCTGCAGAAGAAAGAGGCAGGAAGGCAAATGGGCAGTGCCTGCAAAATGTGATATCCAATGGAAGCAGGGCACCCACAGGCAGGGGCACACCCCAGAACTCAGTGATCCCTCAGGGACTCCAACAAACTGTAATTTGGTTTCAGGTCCTTGGCTGACCACTGTTCTGCTGGCTGTCCTGAGGCAAGTCTGGCTCCATCTATGGTGGCTCAAAGAGACTGAGGCTCCCTCGGCCCTGCCGTCCCTGGCTCTGACAAGCAGAGCTGACTGGCACAGAGCTCTGGGAAAACCCACCATACTTAAAATACTCTCTGACTGCTATAATTACAGGTCCCTGCTGATTAACTGGTAATTACACTTAGTGGCTCCAGGAGGCATTCCCATGGACCCTGACCTGACTTCAGAGGGCACAAATAATTGGGTCATTATTTCCTTCATCACTGCAGGGTACTGTCTGTGTAATCACCTGCTCTGCAATGCCAGGGCATGCCAAGTCAGCAAGGGCTCTGTGCTGCAGGGCTGGCAGCAGGTCAGATCCTACATCATGCCTGGGCTGGCTTCTAAAGACCATGAAGACCACAAATCTCACTGCAAGTAGAGTCTGGGTGGACTGGCTCAGCTGTGGGAAGACCTGTTTGTTTTATTTATTCTTCATGGCTCCCAAACAGCCATTCCGTCTCCCACCCTAATAACCAGCCGCTCCTTCAAACCTGGCCGGCAACTGCATTGCCTGCTCCCATCCCTGGGTGCCAGCACAGTCCAGCTCCAGCCACCCCTGGGGCAGGGGGTCAAGTCCCCATCTCCTTCCTGGCAGAGGTAAACTGAGGCACAACATAGCATTTTCCCCATGGCGGAGTGAAAAGGAGGACCAGGGTATCCTACACAGATTAAATGTCCTCAGAATTACATAGGCCACACAGACATCCCCATCCCAGTCACAAGAGCTGTTTTAGGGTGTCCACAGATGTCAGCATTTCACACATTGTGCTCACCAGCTCTGATTCAATGTAATGAGGCCTGTTTGCTATTGACACCCTATAGCTGGACTGGGTCAGGATGGAGGCACAGCATCCATGTTTCTCCCCATGCCTTCATTTCCTCCAAAAAGTGGGCTCAACAAATGGGCACAAGCTGCTTGCAAAACACCTGGAGGTCTCTAAACTGGGACCTTACCCCAGCTGAAAGCTTCGCTGCCACAATGAGAAAATGTTCCCAGAGGGAAGCACCAGCATTACTTGCACAGATGCATAAGGAAACAAAGGGACAGTGGGGCTTGCCTAGCCCTCCAGTGGGATGCCTGACCACCAAGGAAAGGATATACAATCCAATGTGATGCATCAGCCTCTGCCCCTGCACAGTTTGTGCATCACTCTGGGTCATTCCTGGGAAACCAAACCCAGCTGGCAAAGCAAGATTGCAGGGGCAGTGGAAGGGAGATGCTGCCCAGGCTCCTGGAGGACGACAAGCCCAGCTCCCCAGCGAGCAGCAGGCGCAGTTTCGCAGCAACCCACGTGGCGGCACTGCCAGGCTGCCCTGCCTGTTTGTGCTGCCCGCGCCGCCGCCCCGGTGCCTGCTGCCTGCCCTGATTGCACTGCCTGCCCTGACCGTGACAGCTATTCCCAGAACTCCGGCCCCACCCGCCCACAAGGGATCAGGGTCCCCTCACCCTCTCCAAAGGGAAAGGACCAGACACCCGCAGCAGCCTCTAATTCCCCAGCATTCCTTCAATTACAAACATCCTCTCCTCATACTATGTTGATGATGCGATGAGCATGGGGACCCCCACGAATAGCACTGACCTTTCAGGAAAAGAGAGCACTGCACCAATTCTTCTTTTCTCTTTTAGCTCCCAGAAAGAATCCCTTAGAAAACTCTTTTTGGAAAAGACAGCACCTTTTCTACATGGGCAGACAGTGATATTGGGAAGAGTTTTAAACTACAAGACCAGAGTTTTGAATCAGATGTAAGGAAGAAATTCTTTACATCTTTACTTTGAGGGTAAGTGAGCTACTGGAAGAGGTTGTCCAAAGAACTTATGGATACTCAGTCCCTGGAAGTGCTCAAGGTGAGGCTGGATGGGGCACTGAGCAACCTTATCTAGTGGGTGCCATCCCTGCCCATGGCCAGGGGTTTGAACTGGATAATCTTCAAGGTCTCCTCCAACCCAAACCATACTATGATTCTATGAACCCTCCAGGTGCATCACCACTATTCCTAGCAAAGCATTCAATGCACCACATTCCTTCTTGGCAGCTGTCTGTCCTCCAACATTAAACCCATCACAGAGGTGAGCACCACACTTCAGTGCTCAGCAACCCTCTCCCAGCTCTGACACTGCCTGCCCAGGCAGGTCCTGTCTGCAGTTTGTTTCGCTCCCCCATGGAAAGCTTGCTCCCATTTCTCTGCTTGGAGCACATGGGAGTCCCAGTGCACCCAGGGAGTAAACCCAAGCGTCTGTCTCCAAGCTGCTCATTTACAGCTTGCAATTGAAATGCTGCTAGGAGGTTGCAACTGACTTTTCAAGGCTTCTTCCCTTCACAGCTTTTTGTGACAGTCACCCATGAAGTGCTGCCGTTGGGGGTACCGAAGCCAAGAGGGACAGACGTTGGATGCGAGGGTTTCAGCAAGGCCCCGGCACCGGGCTTAGATTACATTGCACGGTTACACAGCTGACAGCACCAGGACAAACACATGCTTTGCCTGTGGAATACTCGGCCCCAGCGTTGGAACAAGGCACGGCCCCTTCCCTCCTGGTGTTTCGTAGCTCTCAGCTATGTTTGCTTTACACTTTGGCGGAGAAGAAACAGCAGATGGCACGGCTTCTCCTCGCTCCACCGTGCCGCTTGCAGCACCCGCAGCGGCTGCATCGGTGCCGCCTCACGCCCCACCGGATACAAGAGTGTCACTGCCGCCACATGCAGAGCGCCAGCTTGCAGCAGTGACCACGAGCACTGGCAAGCCTGACAGCTCTGCTGGGGACCAGCTGACAGACGGGCACAGACAGAGGAGGGGGAGTTGGCACAGTCACCCTCACTGCCTTTTCTGGTTTCACTTCCAGGTATTGTCCTAAAGCTCCAAGTTTAAAAGTTCCTGGCTACTGAATCCAGGTGTTTACCAAACAGCCAGCCCATTCACAGTGCCAGTGTCCTCTCCATCCCTGTGCCAGAGGACCATGCAGCTGGAATTTGTCCTTGCACAGCACCAGGTACAGAGGGCTCTGATAGTCTCAGGGGTGCAAAAGGGGAAGTATAACAAGGGGTGAGGAGGTGATGGAGGACACCTCTGTTGCCAGGCTCACCTCCCACATGGATTTCTGACTCAGCAGATGCCTGTACAACAGCAGTAGCCAGCTCCAAACCACAGCTGTGTGATGGCAAGCAGGCAGGCACCCACTTTTCTTCTAAGTCCCCTTAAAGCCTCATGGTCAGACTATATCCACACAAGTCCTCTCTGGCTGGGCAGCGAGAGGGATGGCTGACAGTCAGGGATCGGGATTTCAGCAGTTTCCCCGTTCAGATCTCACACCCGGCTGCTCTACGCCACTGCGTGTGTGATGACTGTCGGCGCGGTATCTGTAGCGAGTCAGGAGGTGCCCCGGCGCTGCCTCTCCTGGCAGCCACAGCCCCATCCCATGCCACCGGTTCCCGGGGAGCCTCGGCACGGAGCCAGGCGTGGGGACGCGGCTCCTCGGGGCTGGCAGGGGCTCGGCGATGGGAGCCAACCCCCCAGTGCGACGCCCTGCCCGGCGCTTAGCGGGGCGCCCGAGCAAAACTGTTCGACATGGCTTCCCAGTGGGGAGCCCACTCAGGCAAACAAACCCCGGCAGCCTTAATCTCCCCGGCAAAAGCCCGCTGGGCCGAAGGGCGGCTGAGAGGGAGGGGGCCGCAGCGGGGCTGAGGCGGCCGGGCAAGGAGGCCGGGGCTATTACCACGGTCTCATTCTTTTGGCTAATCCTGACTTCACACTTTAACCTGATTGAGCCTTGTTTGGCGAGCCGGCTCCTTGCGCGCCGTGTGAGTGGATTAGGGCTGGACGCAGCGGGGAGGTAATTGCATCCCAGCGGCGCTGGCCCCGCGTCCTGCGAGCCCCCCGCTGCCAAGAGCACTGGGGCGGCCTGGCAGCCCTCTGGTAAGGCGCTGCCCTCGCCAGGCAGCCCAGCTTGGCAGCGGCTGTGGGGCTGGCTCTGGTGCTGGTGCAGAGGTCCATCTTGCTGGTACAAGAGGTCCGCGGTGTCAGCAGCCCGCGGATACTTTGTCCAGGTCAAAGCCACAGCCCGTGTCATGTCCCAGGCACGCTGGCGAGGGCTGCCGAGCCACACCGTGGCATGTGACTGACTTTCCACCCTGGCAATGCCCGCATGCCTGGGACCAGTGACGACTCCAGGCAGGTGAAGTGCAGGGGGCTGCTCCTCTCTTTACCTTGTTTCCTTCCCAGCATGCATGCTGGAAACTCATTATGGGGGCTTCAGCCTCTGGCAGCCCACAGCTCCCACAATGAAAATGCATGACATTGCACGCCCCTGGCTCACAGGCCAGGCACTGCTGCAGCAGCTCCGCTCCACCAGCACTGACAGCAGTCACTGCAAGCACCAGCTCAGCCACAGCAACCACCCATCAAGCCTCAAGCAGACAAGGCAACTAAAGCCACCAGCCCTGGAGAGCATCAGTATTTCATGCTGGGACAAGCATTCCCTGGATCCCAGCCTCACCTCAAGTGGTGCTGTGCCAGAGGCAGCTGTGCCAGAGCACCACTGGTGTTTCCCCACCAAGGACTGTGACACTAGCAGCTATTCAGCAACTCAGTGTCTCTCAGATCACTCCATACATGCTGTCTGTCCCAGCACAGCTTGTCCAGGACAGAGGGATGAGCAGAGACAGGGCTGGCAGCTGTTCACACGACCACCTTCACTGCCTGACAGGTGACAAGAGGCGTGAGCTGAAGGGACAGTAAGACTCCTGCATTACAAAAAAATCAATAGACTAATCAGCACTTGCATTAGTAGCAACAGCCCAGAGTTCCCCAGAGGTTCTGCACTCTCCTCTTGCCGCTTCAGGGCAGGAGCTGCTGCACCCACTGCTTTTGCCAGCGTCAGCACCTGCAGCCCTGTGCTGGGGAAGGTGTCACCCACATGTCCACAATCCCACATGGCTACACAATCCACTCAAGGTGATGCACACAGGTCCCCAGTGCTGCAAAGACCCAGCGCCCAAGAGGGGTGTCCCTAAGGGAGTTGCTTGGTGGAGATGGGGACCAGCCACCCCACTGCTGCATTAGCAAAGTGCCAGCGCAACAAGGCAGAATTTCATCTACTGTGTCACATACCCCAGCCCCCAGTGCCAGTGTGAGCAGGGCCAGGCAGCCCTGTCTCAGGTTCAGGCTCCTGTGGCATGGCCCCCAGCATTATGTCACACTGTTTGATTTTTAATGGGCTCCACTGGCCTACCTGTTGGCACCACTCCATCCTGGGCAAGGGAGATGAGACAGATCTCCCACTGCCCCCAACCCATCTCACTCCACTGTCCCCAAGGTTACAGCCTGTGCGCTGACTGTTACTGCCTGTTGCTGCCTGCCACCCACTGCAGCCCCAGCTCTGGGGCTGATGGCTTTGCACAGGACAAGGTGGGATGCCAGAACCTGATGCACGGTTACAAACAAAGTGTAGCATGGTGAGCTCAGTGTAGCCAAAGTGTAGCATGGTGAGCTCAGTGTGAGCCCCTGCCACTCAGGAAAAATATGCTGGGCTTTCTGGAAAAGGCACTTTGGCAGGGGCCAGAAGGGGAAATGGGACGGAATGGCAGAGGCTCCAAAGCAGCCTGGTATGGGGTTAAAGCAACATTATTTACTGCTTTTCACAGTACTACAACAATGGATGACCGACACAATCATGAAGGCAAGCTTAAAATCACAGCTAAGAATGAATCTTCCAAATTAGAAGTCCATGGGTCTCAGCCACAGCCGGCTCAAAAGGAAGATTAATAGAAGCAAAGAGCCCAGATGCACCTGCCAAGCCTTGCTGTGGCAAGAACACCTGCAGGTGGATGTGTGGGAGCTGACTCCTGCTGCTGGGAGACCAGCTGGGCACGCCTCTGGCAGCACCACACTACCAAGGGCAGGCTGCATGGACAATGGCTCTACCACTGCTCTGCTGGCATACACTGCCACCCACTGGGAGTCACTTTTGTCAGCCTGTTTTAGTGGCACGCAGACATGTTTTAGTGGCTGGCACAACCCCTCTGCTCCCAAGGCAGTATGGGGGACATCAGCCTGGAGTCAGCCCAAAGCTGGAATGCCCAGCCAGGGCAGGGTACCAGAGTCCCTGCTCTGATCTCTGCCTGTCACTCTTGTCACTGCCCCTCCTGGAAGGAGGGAAGTGGGGGAGGGAGGCGCTGCTCCTACAGGGGTTCAAGGGGGAACAGCTGGTTGCTGTGAAGAGCATCCCAGGCTGGGCGGGGTGGCACAGCCCTCCCTGCTGGCAGCCGGAGTGGAGCGTTCATCAGGCAGCCCCAGCCGCCAACAATTATGTGCTGAGTAAATCGATGGGATGTAATTGGACTATTAAGATCTCATTATCCTCCTAGCTCTGGTTGCCAAAGCCTGCAGTGAGCTGGGGGAGAGACTGCAACCTGCAGCCACAGAAACTGCCTCCTGACCCACACAGCCTTCATGGGTACTGGGAAAGGGTGCATGGAGCAGGAACAGCACAGACAAAGGGGTCAAGGATGCTGGCAGCAACCAAATTCAGTGCAGGAAACATCTCTGTGGCACAGCAAAGCACTGGGCAAAGGCAAGGTGGTGTCCCTGCAGGGGTCCAAGAGATTAAGACATCCAGCTATCCTTCTAGTCACCACACCAGCCTGAAAGCCACCACTGACCTCTCCTGCCCTGTGCAGGGCTCATTGCTCCTCAGTGAAATGGTGAGTTTGGCCTCTATATGCCATTACATGCATATCTCTACCCCATTCCTTCTGGAAAGCAGGGCTTATGTCCCCACCTGCAAGATACAGGGTCCCCATGCTCTTAATCACACAGTCTGCCCAGTACCCCTTTCCCTGTGCAAGGGCTGTGTATCCACATCATCACCTGCTCACACACTACCCATGGTGGCTGATATGATACAGGCAATGGGACAGTCCTCCCAAAGGGACCAGCATCCTTGGCATCTCTTGGCACCAGGTCATATCTACTGTGGTTCAAGTGAAAATAAATAATCACTTCCCTTAGGAGAGCTGACCTCAGTCTCACCTGAGGTTTCTCATAATATTTATTTTCTTCTTATTTTCTCAGTACCAGTGAAAGCAATGAATCAGAGCTCCTCCTAGACAAGCCTTATATGTAAGGACAAAACAATCCTTAGCTGCAGCAAGGCAAAACACAGCTTGACACCACCATGTGCTGAGCGTCTCAGACCACAGACCTCAGTAGCACAAGCCCTATCAAAAATTTTGCCTGTCCACTGTGTCCACACAGTAAAGTGTAAAAGTGAACAGAGCAGGGAGCAATGCTTCACGCATACTACCCTGCCTTCCCCAGGCTTCCCAAAGTGCTGTGCTGGCCCCAGGCTCTGGCCCTGGTTCCTCCCCTCCCAGGAGATACAGATGCTTCCAAAAACATTAAAGCTGGAGAGGTTTTTTGCTTGGACAGACGAGCAGAGCATGTGTAAAAGGCAACATATGCTCATGGCAACAGTTAGTGAGAGGAGTCCCAGCCCCAGCTTGATGGTGTTGATTTAGCAAAACATTTCAGGGCAAGCATAAATCTCAGTGGCTTCAAAGGGACACTGCTGACCCATGCCATGACCCGCTGTCTTTACCAGAGCACCAGCAACTGCCTCTCGCTGGTATCACCCAAGGATGCCACCACGGTGTCAGTGAGTGACACCCAGGGATGCCCCGGGGATGCTGAGGCATGTGGATCCACGCACCACAGGTAACACCAGCAGCCCCATGTTTGGCCACTGGGGAAGTTGGGGCCATGACCCCAGCGAGGTGGGATGATCTGTGCCGGGAGGGCACTTGCCTGAGCCGGGCCTGGCTGAGCAACTCTCTGCCAGGGCAGTGCCTGCAGGGCAGTGGCTCTGCTCCAGCTCCAGCAAGGACTGGCTCCTGCGTGGGCTGCACTGCAATGCCAGAGCTGTGGGACTCGGCCTCCGTGGGAAGGGGGATGCTATGGGAACAAGGGGAGCTGGCCAAGGAAAAGAGGGAGGGTGGGAGGGAGGGGGAATAAAGCATCTGCTACACACCCTGGAGCCTCTTCAGAGATTGAAACAAGTTAAAAGCAGCAGCTTTAATGGAAACACAAGTGAAATAACAAGCTGCAAACCCTGCATGCCTGTCACCGCCCCCTCCCCACAGTGTCCCTTTGTTCCTGCAACCTCGTTATGGGCGGGAAGAGGAGCCAACACGAGGCTAAGGCATTGCCATCAGCTCCCCCGCATCCCAAAGTGTCTTGAGAGAGCCACAGCACCTTCTGTGTCCAGTGCCCTGTGGTCTGGCAGAGCCTGGGGTTTGCAGGGGACCATCCTGCAACCCACCTGTGGGAGCAGCCACCCCGTCACTTTGTGCAAAAGGACCTGGTCTTTGGCTGACACATTTACACTAGTTACCACTGTCTGCTGGTGAGGGTTCGTTCCTTCCCGGCTGGACACTGAGTGTTAAAACTGCACCTGGCTCAACCCCTGTGTCCCACTGCAATTGGAAGCCAAGGCACCCAGCCATTGGCCCCACTGCTTCACAGCCTCCTGCTTTTCTGCATCCCTTCTCGCCCCCTCCAAGTCCCCTTAGCCCTGATGTTCAGTAAATCTTTTCTCCTCCCTCTTTTCATGTTTTTGCTTCTGTCTTACCCTCTAGTAGTGGGAAATCCCTGCATGAACCCTCCATCAAAGCATGTTTTCTCAGCTCCCACACTACCCTCCAGCCTCTGCACCTACCTGCTTCACATCTGCATACCCCAGCTCATTTCAAGCATGTTCCCCACACGCTGCAAATAAAAGGCAGGGAGATGTCCCTTTCCCCAGGGCTGTATGTCAGGCCCCCCAACCCTGCAGAGGGAAACTTGCCGAGAGAGTACTACCTCAGCACTCACAGACCCACATGCTCCAGGATGTCCAGCAAATCAGAGCAGCCCAGCAGCTCCAGAACTTGGGACAGAGCAAGCTGCGGGTGGTGGCAGGGATTTGCAAGAGCATGAGTGGTTCTACTGGAAGCAGACAGCAGTGTGCCACAGCAAGATGCTCCCATGTAGCTCTGTGAGAGTGAGGACAAGGTCAATCCCTCCTCACCCCATCATGACCCTATGCATGACTGTGCCATGCCCTGAGAAGTGCCAGGCTCCAGCCCTGCCTGCCACGAAGCCTTACATCCTCCAGCATGTAGTGTGTGCTCCCTGCCTGGCAGCTCACACTCACGAAGATACCCTGAGCTCCATGCTACAACACTCCAATCCAAGGTGTAAATGAAAAAGCAAATAGCTCTTCTGGAGAGCTAGCCCTGAGCCCTGTGGGGAGCTGGCTGCAGCTCTCGTTAGCAGGCTCATCCCCTGGGTTTGCGGCACTGCAGAGCCCAGAGCTAATTGACTCCCAGGCTCTGAGGCTTTTAATTGCTAATAAGTGTGAAGCCAGCCCTGCCAACCCTCCTGGATTCCTCCGAGGTGTGAATGAGGCTGAGCCAAGCTGAGAATTGCATCCCGGCTGTCCCAGATCTGTCCCAGATCTTGGTGAGCCAATAAGTGATGTTGTGGATCCATGATGCTGCTCCTCAGCTTTACAGGTCCTGGCCCCAGCTTTAAGAAGAGCTAAAGCAAACTCTCTGTGGGCTGGAGGATGTTCTGAAACTGAGGCTGAACCTTGCAAGACAGCTGGAGAACTTGGCAAGATGCCCTGACATGACTAAGCATCCTTCACACTCCTCATGTTTGGCCCTATCACTCAGACAGGTAAAACTCCTATGCCTCATAGCCTGGGGCTCCCTGAAAGCACTTGGCAGAGGCTGGCAGTGGGATGAGAAAGTCAGAGATGCATTGCAGGGTGAAAGGCAGCCAGGGTAGAGCCAGTGGGACATCTCAAATGCCCATGCCCAACAGCTGGTAAAGGAGATGTGATTTTACACAGAGCAAGGGGAAACAGCTAGGACAGGAGAAGGAAACGCAGATGGGAAACAGCAGAGTGAGTGCAGGGCTGCAAGAGCACTTGAGCATGGGAATCAAACACTAGGACACACAGAGAAAACCCAACAGGCAAATAAAGAGACTCCACCTCGTGTGGCACACATCAAAGCTAAGATAAGAACTGCTGGAAGACAAGCAGCAAAGCCCTACCACAAGGCTGGCCCGAGCTGGGGCTGCCCTTGCCCCAGTACCAATTGCTCTCAAGAGGGAGTTTGGAGAGCAGCACCCAATCGTGGCCATGCCACAGGGGACTGGGAGCTGCATCCCAGCCCACAAGACTTCCCTCCACAGAGCTGCTCTTTGAAGAACCCCTGGCAAAAAAACACACCCCAGATCTGGGGAAGCCTCTGCCTGCAGATAGTGAGTACAGCTGCAAGCTCCTACCCTGTGGACCTGCCTGTGCTGTGAATGAACAGCCCCTCCTTGTTCTGGGGGGGCCGGAAATGAGTTGCTGGAGGCACATCTGGGTGCTTCTCCCTTTCCCCGACATGCACGGAGCCTTGGAGGAGTATCAAGCCCAACAGCAGCACCCAACCACAAGTCACAGACTGGAAAGCCCTGGGTCTGTGGGCACATAGGGGTCTCACACAGATCTTCTATCTCCATATTAAAGTTCAAGTGATGCAGCAGCCCCACACCCCTTTTCAAAACTGCCCTGAGGTTAATTATCTTCAGGGTTAACAGTGCATCTCCTATCTTTGTTCCAAGTGCATCTGACTCACAGTGGGGACAGCAGCTCTGTGAGTCCCAAGAGCCCATGGCTGACTGCCCTGTGGATGTGCCTCAATAGCTGGTGACTGTGTTACCTGCATGTCCACATCTCCTGCCACAGCAAGACTGAGCTCAAGAGCAGCCAGGATTGCAAGAGGAACTCCACAGAGGGGAGAGTCATGGGAATAGAGGATGGGACCCTTCACCCTGGTTGGCTTGGGGAGTTGCTCCTCACAGCTCCAGGTGAGGTGCTGGCCAGGGCTGGAGCTTCCAAGGTTGCAGCCAGCCTCCAGCACAGCTGCTCAGGTGGCCTGGCACTGCTGGCACAGCTGCAACTTGTGCTCTAGGACCTGGGGAGAGGAGCTGCCGAGGCTGATTACCCCTGCCAGAGCAGGCCTGGCAGGTTTATTTTTAACAGTTCTGATTGAAGCTGGTTTCCTGCTGACATTTACACTCCTTCATCATTATCGGCTCCCCGGCTTCCAACCACCAAGATAAAAAGGAGAATGAAATCTCCCAAACAGTGAGGTTTTTGCTGCAAACCCCACAGAGGGGGAATAACCCAGACCAGTGCAGCTGGGCAGATTATCAGTCCCCTTGGAGGGAGGTGGGTGCCTGTCTCACAGTGGGGGCATTACAGACTGGGATCCTGCCACCAGATACAGCAGGAGCCATCTCAGGGCAGCCTGGGGAGGAATATGAGTCATCAGCACTGGCATGAGTGTAAGGACATGGCAGCAGGGCTCGGCTACCGATGCAGCTTTGGGTGCTGGTGTCCCCCGAGATGCCCATGCTCCTGGAAGTGCCCCAATGACTGGCTCCAGGTGCAGCAGGAGCCATGGCTGCTGTCTGGGGCCAGCAGCCCCAGTACATGCCCATGCCCCAGTACCAATTGCTCTCAAGAAGGAGTTTGGAGAGCAGCACCCAATCGTGGCCATGAGGTCCCAGCAGTGGATAAAGGGATTCATGATGACACGCAGGGCTTGGATCCCCAGCATGGTTTGCTACACTGGGAGAGTCAAGCAGGGGCTGTGCAGCACAGCCTGACCTTATCCTCCTTCCTATGCTGCCTTGGGAAGACCAACAATGCAATGCAGAACCAGTAGTGGGGCTCTCAGCATGGCCAAAGCACTCAGATCTGAAAACCTCCTTTTTTCCCTATGAAACAGTCAAATTCCAACACGTGCTGTCTAAAAATACACTCCAGTCTGCCCAGGACTCTGCCCGCTCTTACATCTCTTGGATGATTCATATCTTGTTAGATTCCAGATCAGTTTTGAGATCAAAAATACCGGGTTTGAGAGACAAGTATGTTACAGGCCCCAGAAGGTGTCAGAGCCCTGCGAGAGGAGGCTGGAGACGTGACCAAGGTGGGAGATGTCCTTCTGCAGTTGGGACTGTGGGCTGGGCACTCCTGACATGTGGAACGACTCTCATGGAGGGGAAAAGCTCTGCAGCAGCCCTGGATGGGCACAAGCTGCTCCAAGGCCAGACAACCAGCAGAACCCTGCTGCATTCCAGAACAGCCCCAAAATGGAGTGGATTCAGCTTTTACTTAATTACCTTCATGGAGTTGAAATCATCAATAACTAATTAGACAGCCCCATTCCTGCCTAATATACTGAAATCTGCCTCCTAACTATATTATAGGCCTTTAAAAGCATTTCTGACAACACATTACATATGTAAAATACTGCAAATTAGCTGTCTCCCACACTGAAATCCTGCTCAGGAACAATGCAGAGACCTGGCTGGACAGAAATCTGGGACATAATTTCAAGTAAATTGGGAAAAGGGCCCACTCTTCTGGCAAATGGATTTCTTTTCTGAGTATTGGAGACTGTGCTGAAGCACAAAGGAGACAGCCCAGAAACGTCTCTGCCAGTCCTGCTGCCCCATGAGCCATGTGAGCTTCCAGCAAAGGCGATTAGGATGTAAGAGGGCTCCTGGTTAGTTAGGCAAACATTAATGCAAATTGTCAGTGAGCCTGGAGATGAGATCCTAGGCACAGTGGCTTGAAGGGGAGCAGGCGCTTCCTCATATTATCAGCCCATCCATTCGCTGAGGGGGGAGCAGGAGCCAGGAGCTGTTCTGTGCCGTAAGAAAGGAGCTCCAAGAGCCAATTTCCATCCGACCACAGTGCATTTGATGTCTTGTGAAGTCGAGTTTACATGCGCTGTCTTGCCTCGGCCTTGCACAAAGAAGGGGCTGGATCCTCCCCCTGCACACACAGCCGCAGCTCTAGTTGAGCACATGAGCATCCTGCAGCACCCTGGGATCCAGCAAGGGATGAGCCATCCCCAGTGCACCCTTCTAGCCAAAATGCAGTTGGAGTAAAAAGGGCTTGGGTTTGATCTCCTCCACAAAGGGGCCAAAGTGCTGCTGTCTTGCTTTGCCCTCTGCACAGAAAACTTCTCTTCCTCAGTCTTCAACTCTGGCTTGGTGTGAACCAATTCAGTGCTGAGTTGGGAGCCACAGGGACCACAGGAAGGTATACAGGTGGGCTGTAGCATCCCCCACCTTAACCTGCAGGCAGGAGCCCAGCCCAACACAGTGTCTGTGGGCTCTGGTGTTTGTGTCTGCACTGGTGCCAGGCTCTGCCCCTAAAAGCATAGCAGAGAGCAGGTGGTTTGCAAGAGAAAAGGCCAGGAGCAAAGGCAGGGAACATCACCTGGTAATTGCCTGCAAACTTAACTTGCAAGTGGCAGCTGCAGTGCCAGGCTTTGAACAGAGCTGTTTTATGTGCCTGGTGTTCCTGCTGCTCCCTGTGCATCCCATCAGACATAGGAGAGGGGATGAGGACAGAGAGTGTGTTTGAAATCCATACTTCAAAGTTGCTATCCAAGTAGGCTGGCTTGTATTTGCTGCACAGCTGGAGACAAGTCAGGGAGCGGAAGGGTGAGCAGGGAGACACGGGCTCACATTCCCAGACCCTTTAATGCTGGGATCAATCACCTTCTCAGGGATGCTCTGCTGCAGTGAGATTGAGAGCTGTACTCAACCCCTTCCTTGCTACAGCTCCCATGCTGCAGCTCATACCCAGGGTAACACTGCCTGATGTTGGAGCACCCTCGGGCTGGGGGCTCTCCACACACACTGCTGCATTGCCTGGGAATTTTTCCCACTGTGTCCATGCGCCGCAGCCCACACTGCAACTCATCGCCCACTGCACCACATCCACACTCCCTCCAGCATGCAGACACACTGCACACACACATGCTCTCTTAATCACTCCTTAATTCTCACTTTCAAGCCTTTGCTATTTTCTGCCCACTCCTGTGTCAGCATACCTGGAAAAACAGCACCGTGGGGAGCAGCAGAGGGGAGGACATGACTCCTCCAGGAGCTCAGCCCATCTTCTGAGGCTGGTGGTGACAGGAAAATTAACCCACAAACACCAGAGGTTTATGTCCAAAAAAGAGACAGATGAGGCCTTTTACTTTATTTGAATAAAGGGAGCGGCCATGGGGAATTCCCCTGGGGTCTCTCAACTTTTTGGAGGATGCAGCCTCCTTTTTATCCCAATTTCCGTCTCTCTTTCCCCATTGGCTGACGTACATGAGAAGTGCAGACTTCCCGGAATGCCTCATACCTAGGATTCCCCTCTAATGTATAACTCTCCCTTTTAATTTCTAATTCTTATGGAATCTATGTTTTTTCTCCTTTTTTTTTATCTTTCAATAGCCAATTTTATTTATCAGCAAACCTACAGTTTGTTTGTAAAGGCAAATATCTTTTTTTCCATTCATCAATCAGTGGAATCCCTCCCATTTTTTATCTCTCAGTGCTAATTTTATCTACCAGCAGACCCACACCTTGTTTGTAAAGACAAATCTGTCATTCCACTCAGTGGAAAGACCATTCAATGCTCCTTTCCCAGCAATGCTTCCTTATGCACACAACCTAAAGAGCACTTTGGGGATGTTAGGCAGGGAGGAAGACGCTGGTTCTCCACCACCAGGCCCACGGATGCAGATGTGTAGCCCCAGATCTGCATGCTAATGCCTGGACTATCCCACTCATGCTCTCCCTGCAAAACACAGCAGTGGTGTTGAGGATCTAAGTATATCAAAGCTGGGCTTTGAACCATTTTAATCAGACTGCCCACGCCACCAAGACAAGATCCCCCTGAGCCATCTGCACCTTCCCGCATGGCATCCCAGAGGCTTGCAAAGCAGAGCTGGAGCGCAGAGCTGCCCCAGCTGGCAGACACAAGGACTCTCTGGGACACGGCTAAGGGGATGGACACTCTGCATTCAGCCTCCAACCAAACGACAGCCCTAAAGCAGGGACCTGACCCCTTTTCAGGACTGCCACCTGCTTTCCAGGGACTCAGCAGCATCATCCCTGATTTTCCAGGGACAGACTAGGACACAGGGACAACATATCAGTGGCCATAAAGCCACAGGCCAAGGACCACTCTCTCTCCTTCAGCCCCTGGAGACCTCCCGAGCCCCTCAGCCCAGCCGGCTGAAAGGCTCTCCCATCTGCTCCTTGGAGCCACAGCGTCTGCAGGGCCGGGCAATACCTGCCCCGTCCCCGCCACGGCACCGCGGGGTGACAGCCGCCCGCCAAGCTGGGACATCCCCATTCACCCCCAGGACCCGCAGGCACCTGCCTCAGCGACCATCCGTGGCTCACGGGTGGCTCAGGCAGCGTGGGGCCGGCGAGGCAGGGCAGCTGCCCACCTCCCCCGGGGAGGGCAGTGGACAGCCAGGAGAGGACAGGCGCCAGCCAGACCCACGCCGAGAGGAGTCACCAGGCACAGCGGCAGCCCCACGCTGCTGAGGGCCGGCACGGTCAGCTGGTGGATGGGCCCAGCAGGAACAGGGTCCCACCTCCCATTTTACTCCTGGAGAAGAGGGTTTGAAGCAGCGCCTGCCCCGCCAGGCTGCAGCCTCTCCCTCTCATTATTTTTTCACCGCAAGAACTATCTTATACCTTATCAATAATTCACAGGTACAAACGATAACGTTCGCTGTCATGGTCCGGGAGCCACATGTTCCCAGCGAGGGGGAAGGGGCCGGTTGCAATCGCTATTGTTAATGCCTGCGAGCTTGGGGCGGGGAGGCGGGCAGGATAAATATTTAACACTGTGTCTCCGAGCAAATGTCCATGACCGAGGGCTGAACATGGGTTTTACACAGAGCTGCTCCTGCCCTTGAGAGGGTCATTAGCATGTTAAAAGCCGTCAGAGCCGGGCTGATGGAAGGGGTCTGCCGGAGGGTCCCCCAGTGCTCTGCCTGGGGGCTAGCAGGGATGCAAGGTGGTTTTTGCTGCTGCAGAAACATGGCAATCTCCATCCTGCCCAAATTTCCCCTTTTCTGGGCACAAAGGCTGTGCTCTTGGCAGCCCATCGAGGAGCATGCCCATCTCTGCCCACTGCCACATCGAGAGGCATGAGGGATGAGGCACCTGCGGTAGCCTGGGGCTGGTGGGTGGCCGGGGCAGTTCATTGTGCAGAGGAATTACAAAGGGGACACAAAGAGCCACACACCACATTTTGTGTGAGCTTCCTCTCCCGGGCCGCCCGGGCCTTTCTTTTGCCATGTTGAGGGTGAGCTTTCTGTGTAAATCCCCAGGGCACGGTGAGGGGAGAATAGGTGTCTTTGTGAAAGAGGCTGGAAAATAAAGGGAAGAAAAAGAAGCAAAAGCACAAAACCCAATGCAGTAGCAGGCTGCATGGACAGGAACACAAAGATTCCCAGAGGATGTAAAGACAGTCCTGCAGCCGAGGGATCAGGGGTTGGCAGGCTGCAAGTGCCCTGCTCATGGGGGCACCAACAGCTCCCCACAGCATCCCCCCACTCTGTGTCTCCAGATATGCAGCCACAGTGTAACTTCCCCAGAGCCATGTCCTCATCTACAGCCCAGTTTCACATTCTTATTGTTCCAGGCACAATTTTGGGCACTGGCAGATGGGAAAACCCCACGCTGGGATAATCCAGGAGCATTCTGCTTTGACCTTGCTGTCACAGTCACTGCTGGCATCTCTCCACAAATGGATGGGAACAGGAGAGGAACAGGTCCTGTCTGGCTCTGTAGAGGTGGGGGCACAGGAGGAACAGTTGTGATGGGCAAGGGAGGAGTGTAGGGAAGAGAGAATATTTTCAGCCACCACCGCTATTTGCCCTGTGAACTCCAAGCCAGAGCCCCCGCAAAGTTGAGCCAGCACCTAACCAGACAAGGTACTCTAGAGCTCATAAAATTAAAGCAAAGCTGTCTTTCCCTTTTACAGAGCTAGTAAAATATATCTCTGCCTAAGATGCTCAGACAGGACTGCAGTGCAGAGGTCGGAAAGGCCACGGCTGAGCATCCCCTAGGGAGAGCGTGGGAAGACCGGCGCCAGAGGATCTCCCCCAGCCCGGCTGAGAGCAGCAGGGGCAGCCTTCAACCCACTGCAGCAGCCCCCTCGCTGTGGCAGCCCCATCCCTACCCGCAGACATGCCTGTTCAGACATCAACTCACATCACCCCACATAGAGAAGAGCCTCTGCAGCAGCTTTGCTCCGCCAGCCTCGAAGAGCAAGGATGCTTGGGGGCTTTGAGAGCAATTAAGGATCTGGCCTGTGCTGGAGGCACTGGGCTTATGTCCCCAGTACCCAGAGAGGGAGAGCAGAAGGGGTGTCATCCATCACCCAGAAGGGGACACTTTATCACTGGGACACCTCTGAGCACTCAGCCTAGACCCAGAGCCCCCCCAGGGATTTCTGCTCCAACTGACACTTCCAGTTTCTACCATTGGGAAAAGAAGTAGTCTTCTTTGCAACTTCAAAGGACATTCAACTCACCTCTTCCCAGCTGAGTGCTCAGTGGGTAATTGCTCTCTGTCGTGAAAAAGACAAATTTAATTCTAGTCTGAATTAGTGTAGTTTCAGCTCCCAGCTATTGAATGATTTTATGCTTTTTCTCTTCTCTTTTTCTTTCTTTTTTTTTTTTTAATTAATGGCATCCCTATAACCAGGCTTTTCCCCATGCAGGTATGCAGAGATGGAGATAAATTTCTCTCCTAGTCTCCACTGGCACATACTAAATAGGCTGAGCTTTTTAATTCTTTTCACTGGAAGGCAGATTTTCCAGGCCTCCAATTATCCTGCACTTCCTCTCTGAGCACTTTCTAATTTCCCAACATCTCTCTAAACTGTGGGCCCTGAAGCAGAAACTATGCTCAGCAGAGGCCTCCCTCCAGCCCCCCAAACTGGTAACTCCCCAGTCCCCAAAGCTACTCCACGCATTCCACTGCCCAAGCTGGAAGCCCACATCCCAGAGCAGGCTTACACAATGGCTGCTAAGTCTTTTTCAGTGTAACCACATCCCCAGACACTGCTCCCCGTCTTGTAGCTGTGACCTACATTTTGTTTTTCCCCAGCTGTGTGACCTTGCATGAGGATGCTTTCCAGTGCAGGTGTTTCAGGCAGAGAGCATCCCCGCTAGACCGGCATCCTGCCAGCAGCACCAGCCCTGTTCCTTTCACCTACTGGCTCATGTTCCCTCCCAGACTGAGTTCTGTCACTGTGCAGGTGGCTTCTTCCCAAGCTACATCACCTATGCTGCTCAGCTCACCCTCAGCTGTGCGAGGCAGAAAGAGGAGGCAACAAGAGACCAGGATATTGAGGGGTGATTGGCAAAAGTCAGTATTGCCACCAAAGATTCCAAGACCACCGCAGCTTTACAGAGATGGTGAATCGCCATCAGACCCCCACTGCACCCCGCCAGAGGAGTGACCACTGCAATTCCTCCAGGGATTTCTACCGGTGAAGAATGCTGTCAGAAATGCTACACAGATTTTTGCAGAATATTAATGTTTTCATGGCAATATCCTCCAGGCAAGAGAAAAATGACTTGCAGAAGTCTCGGTATATCATGTCAGCACAGTCGCTACTTATCAACCCAATTTGTCAGCTCATCAAAAAAATGATATCAGGTTTGTTTGACGAGAGCAATTTTCCATGTGGATTGGCATTAATTATCCTTTAATTCCTCCCTGATTGCCACCCGTATCGTTACTGTAGCGGGGATCAGTGTCAGGCTGGAGGCAGAGCAGCGGCTGCCGCCGGGGGGAGGCATGGCAAGGGTGCAGGGATGCTCTGTTTTACTCACTGTGCTTCGGGGTTAACGACCTCACCCTCTCGCTGGAGGTGACAAAGTGACTGATGCACAGAAAGTGTCACGTCCCTCCCTACACAGCCCAGGCCCTGGGCAGGGGTAGTTGCTAAGAGACAAGACCAGGATGAAGACAGTCAAGTCATGGGGGTAGGAAGATCCTGTCCTAAGGAGCAGACTCAAATCCTCAAATCCAGTGAAGAATTCGAGCTACTGAGTGAAGAGACGTGTTTGTTCAACCACCCCCCTGCATGCATGGGGTCTTGCCTGCACCACGAGCTCCTTTCCTTAGGCAAGAGGCAGCCAGAGGCACAGGCTTGAGCCCCAGGAGAAGCCAATATTTGCTTTCTCTCAGTTAACCCTCAGACTGAGGAATGCAGGGTCACCACCTGTGTGGCTCCCTGGGGAGGCAGCTGTGTGCGAAGGGATGCAGGGATGTCCCTTTTTGGCTATGCTGTTTATTTTCTCAATATTTGTGGAAAGAAACAAGAACTGGGTGGGGGAATGTGAGGCCAAGGATGGGCTGGGAGGGCTGGCCAACAGAGCATTGGCCAAGGGTCAGCAGGTGATGGAGGTCAGCCTGGACTTCCCATACACGCTATGTGTCCCTGAGACACCCAGCCAGGGCCCTCCCCTGCCACCTCCCTCACGGATGGGGAGTGCGGCTGTGGGTCTCACTCCTGAGCTTTGCCTCATTCCCTGGTTCAGCCATCTGCTTGGATGCAGCTGGACACACCAGAGCAAACCACTGCCTTCAGAAAAACGCTATTTCAGGGTGAGTGGGCTCGTTCCCACCAGGACCAGGGCTTTGCCAGCTTTCAGTAGCGAAAGGTTCCGTGTGATGCTCACTTCCATTAAACCTGCCCACTTCTTTAGCTCTGCTCCCCCTAAAAAGTTAAAATCTCCTACAAAATGATGTGCTGACCTACAGCACAGGTGATGTTCCCAGCAGGTGACTGTCTCACAGCTTATTTCCTCCTCCCACTCTCAGCCATTAATAAAACTCAAAAGCAAAGACCTTGAGGTCCCTGCCAGTGAGACCAAACCCCAGCAGCCCTTCACTTCCACACTCTTCATCTCATTTGGGACTGACATGCTTCCAATCAAGGCTCTGCCACCAGACAGGCTGCAAACACACAGCCCTGGCACCATGTAGCAGGTCTGGAGGAGAAATCTGGCCACTGGTGGGAGGCACAGCCTTTGGAAAGACAGGCAGGGCTGTCACCACGTCTCTAACCCCTACAGATCTGGGAAATGCAACTGGCAGGACTACACAGGCAACTTAGTTCCTATCTCTGTGACTCAGTTTTCCATCTCTAAATACAAAAAAATACGCTGACGTCTGCAGTTGAACTGCACGAGCGCCCACCCCAAGCTACTCTAGAGCCCAGGGGGAGGGCAACAAATACTAAATATTATCATTCCTCATTGCAACCAAAACTGCAGAGCAGAAACTGATGCTCCAGTAGTGCTGCCCCAGTGGGCTGTATTTGCAATGTCAGCTAACAGTTGAGCTGAGGCACCTCTGAAAGCTGGAATCACACACAAAGCGGTTGTCCCCAGCCCCACATTCCCAGAGCTTTGCAGCAGGGAGAATGGAGCCTGCTGCACCCCACGCTCCTGGCCAGCCAGGCAAGGTTCTTCCTGTGGTGCATCTGCCTGCTCGCCCCTGCCTGGGCAGTCACAGCACCTGAGGAGCCTCAGGGCACCCCACTCCCACCGGCACATGCTCAAAGCAGCCACCCTGCCACAGGAGAACCAGGCAGCTGCCTGCTGTGGCATCCCAGCTCACAGCCCCAAGCTCCTTACCAGCAGCCCCTGGCTGGGCTTGGGGTTGCAGGGGTGTTTCCCAGTCCAGGATGCCCATCTGGAACCCATTAAGCACCTTTAATCCCCCTCATCCATTCTGGTGCTGTCTGAGCTCCCCCACACCAACACACACAAACGCGGCCATTCAAGCAGTTAATTTAAACAAATTCTGCCCAGCCACCACATCGAGAAGTGAAGAAAAAGCCAAATGAAGCAGCTCAAAGCCAAGGGGAGAATGAATAAAAAAAAGAGAAGAAAGTAAGAAAGAGAAGAAAAGAAAGAAAACCACTCAGCACGGCAGGGCTGATACCCAGAAAGACCAGCTGCATCCTTCCCATCCCAGCCAGCCCCAGTCCTCCTCTCTCACAGGCAATCAGATACCATGCGGGCTGTGTAATTGGATGGCAAAGGATAGAGAGAGACATCTTAAAGCTTGGGTCTAATCTCATTAGCACCCGGCTGCGGGGATGCTGTGAAATCGTAGGATGCAGGAATGAGCAACATGCTGAGCCCGTGGGGAGGAGAACAAGCGAGCTGGAGCGGGACGACAACATCGGGAGGTGGAAATGCCTCTGGTCAGACAGCAAGATCTGGAAACACTGCTGAGTCCTGGGAATGCAGCCAGCCCCCTTCCTTGCTCCTCACTTCCTTGCTCCTGTAGACCCATAAGCACAGATCCCCACTCCTGCTACATGGCCCCAACTTTATCCCTATGACTGGTAATTATTAGCGCCAGTGTTAATTGCCAGGCAGTAACAGCCTGGCTGTGAAATAGAGAGGAGCTGCCATGGAATATCCCTGGGGTTGAACCTACCCTCCAACCCACACCCATTTTGCATTTCCACCATTTTTGCTTCGGACCGGCACATACCCAGCAAAACACATGATTTCCCGGGTATGTACTGGTCCAAGGCAAGAAGAATCACAGAATTTTACCCACCTACAGCACCGGATAAAGCATCCCAGTGCTCCAGGCAGCCCATTTGGGCAAGAAGTTGGAGCCCACCAAGCCAAGTGCTGGTGTCGGGGTTGCAGGCTGTGTGGTCCAGCACCAATGCCAAAAGCACCACAGCTCCCTTGGGAGCAGAAGAGAAAGAACATGGCACAGGCACCCTGTTGGAAGTAGTGATGGAAACTGCTGACAGCTTGTTTTCATGGCAGTCCCAGCATGAGAGGAGGGGCTCCAGCACCCACCCGAGGGAACATCAACCAGCAAACGCAGGTTAATCACCTGGCTCTGCACATTCACACGTCTGTGGGATGCACATGCAGAGGTACCAAGTTGTAACTTAGCCTCAAATCACTGCATAGGAGTTTTTTCTTCCCCATTCTGGAACTCAAATTACCAGAGACTAATTCTACTCACGATTCTTTAATATCACTTTGAACCCTCCTACTATTTGAGCTGTGAAAACAGGAGGAAGGAAATGCCTTTATTCTGCGCTCAAAATGGATGGACAAAGGGATCAGCTCCTCCAAGTGCTCTTTTAACTCTTTCAGGGGACCCAAGGTGGCCAAAGGCTGAATGTGGGACAATACAGGCAATGAGCTGTGAGGCAGGCAGAGAATAAATAATTCCAGTGTTTTAATAGCTGTGTAATTAGTACTGCTGCTCAGATTTAGGAAGACTTAATTTTTCATTGCTTTTTCCCATGGGTTGCAAATTCCCATTTTCCAGTGCACCACTAGGAAGCTGGACAGGGATGCTCTGCATGATGCCATGTGGAGGGGAGGACTTTGCTGAAAGGGGAAGGGGCGTAAAAGCTGCACCTCTTTACAGACTCAGCCCCTTTTTCTTTTATAACATTACAAAACCCAAATCCAAGCCTGCACCCAAAGCAAGACAGAGGGCAATCCCAGAAGAACCAGTGGCTCAAGGAAAGAGCCCCAGGAGCAGGGCTTGACCACGTGCATTGCCAGGGAAACCTTGGAAGTGTCTCAACAGCCAGAAAGCTGGAGCCGGCCGAGAGTCAGGAGCACAACGGGGTGCATGGAGGGAATGGGGCAGATTATCTCCAGGCAGCCGTCTGGCAATGCCCACTCCTGGCAGCCCTGGCTCACTGGCAGGATAATGGCACAGAACAGAGCCAGGGTGTCCCTGTGCAGGTTGCACCACCACCCCAGTGGGATGGGGCCCAGGCTGCTGGGAAGCAAAGAGGAAGGCTACTCATCTGCAGGTTGGGGCATGGTTGCTACCCTCAACCCAGCACTCCTGTGCCTCTCTGGGCCAAGTCCCAAAATGCTTATGGAAGTGATTAAATATAAAGAGATCGTAAGAATGTGTTTAATTTCTGAGGCTTTGAGGTTGTCTGCACTCAGGATTCCCCAGGGAGTCCTACCATCCTCCCCCACCTAAAAAAAGCTGAGATCTGTAGCACATTAATGATAGAGAAAGAAGGGGGAAAGCAGCAGGCAGTGAGTAGCTCCCTGCACAAGCATGCTCCTTCCCAGCAGGGTTATCCAGCACAAAACCCCAGAGGTATCTGTAAGGATGCTGTCCCTGCAGGCCAGAAGCACAAGGACTCATCAGCCTGCCCTTGGCCCTTCTGTAGCCCTCTGAACCCAGCCAAGGCTGAGGTGCCAGGAGCACTCCCTCAGCACCTGGCAGCCCGCCGGGGAGGGGGCTGGCCACCCGCCCGCCTGGCAGCATCCTTCCCTAGGTAACCTCCCCACCTATTAGTGGCACATTTGTTTCCCTGGGTTTCCTTAGAGCTGTCACGAGCCACACTGACTCTTTGTTCCCGGGGGCTGCAGAGGCCTCCCTTCCCCTTCCCCCCAGCTGGTGTGGGGGGATGTCTTGCAGCATACAGACCCCACAGCTCCCCCCTCCCCCAAGCTACAGGGGTAAACAGGCTGCCCCTCCTCATTGGTATTCGGGGGGACACATCCCAGCCTGGCCCCCCCCAGCCCTGCTCTGTCCCCAACAGAAGGAGCTTTGTCGGGGAGCGCGATGGGGTACGGCACCCGGAGTCCAAAATGTGGGCATGGTGACAGCGGGGACACTTGGCCCTCACTCGGCAAGGGGAGGGGGATACTGCCAGAGGGGGAGCTGGGACAAAATGAGGGATGCTGTGGAAGGGGAAGCAGGGAAGTTTGCTCCAGGAAAGTTACTCTCTGCCCTGACCTTGGCACTTTGCTCTTGGACCACAGACCTCTGCACAGAACATCAGCACATGCGGATCTGTGCAAAGAGCAAAGGGGCCGCGCCCAGGGAGCCAGAGCAACCCTGCTCCAGCATGGGACGATGAGAACACAATGCTGTGTCCACAGGCCCCTTCCCACGCAGCGGCTGCAGGCTCCTGGGCACTTGCTGAGCTCCAGAACCAGCACGAAATCTTGCTGGAGGGAGTGAACCTCAACCAAAGCCCCAACAGGAGTGACTGTGGGAGAGGGGGGCGAGTATCTGGCACAGGAGAGCCAGGGCACAGCCAGAGCCAGCCCACCACAGTGACAGCATTTCCAGGGAGCCAACCAGCAGGCAGGGACCAAATATTCCCCACCAAATTCAAAATGGGGCTCAGGCACGTCTCCCCCACTGGGAGGGGGCAAAACTGTGGCACATGCATTCCCCAGAGAGCATCCCCACCTGGCACCCACACCTCCCACCTGGCACCAGCATGACTACCCACTGTGGGGGCACAGGACCATTCCTTTATCCAGCCTTCACCAAGCACACACTTTTTCCTCCATCTCCGCCTTCCCTGTCTGGGGGTTTTCCTGGTGCAGCCCGAAGAGGGACGGTCACTAGTACGGTCTCGCAAGCAACACCTCCCACGCGCAGCCAGCCCCATTCGAGCGGGGCCTGTTTTGTTATTCCTTTCTCTGACAGCTCCTTTTTCACTTGTCACCCTGTTTTGCTACTACTCAGCTCACAGCTTCCTCTGGCATGGTTGTGATCCTCTCCTTCTTGAAGGATGTCATTTGCATTTTCTCAAGTTATTTAGCAGCCCTCCATTTTTCTCTGCCTGCTTTTCTAAAGGCAATTAGGGCTGGGTTTAGCCAAATGCAGGGGTGGTGCGAGGAACCTACCCCAGGGCTCACCATAATATCATCTCTCCTAACCAGGCAGCACACCCAGCTGTGGTGCTCTCTGCCATTCAGCTCAAAACTCCCAGATCTTTAAATACCCCCGGTCCCTCTGTCAGCTCCCAGACAGAGGCAGTCACAGAGCATCACTATTCCTCTGCAGGCTCTGGCTGCAGAAGAGTCTCGAGGGAGCGTGACAATCCCCCCAGCTCCTACAACATTTCACATGTCCTCGGCTCAGAAAGTCACCAGCTCTGATTGAGATGTTAATGCTGTTTCCAGGGAGCCCCTGCCCTTACAGACTGAGAGCAGCACGGCAGCCCTTCCCCCTGGGCTTGGCTGCCAGCTAAGATGTGGCACCATCTCCTTCACCATTTTTGCTGGCATGGGTCCGACAGAAACTGACAGTCTGCAGCCCATGTCCTAAATCTCCCTCCTTCTGGAGACAAGACTTTTTCCCCCCTACTCTCTGCTCACTCTCTCCCAGCTCCCACTCTGCCTAAGCAAGGAGCAGCTACTGCAGCTTTTGTTGAGGGAAACCACTGTGCAGCCACTCCCATGGGGATGCATCCATTTGGGATTGTGACTCCCCTGCAGGAGCAACTCCCCAGAGCTCCTCACAGCCAAGCACCCACAGCTCCTCTCCTCCCTCACATCAGCTTAGCTTCCCTTGGAGAAAACTATTTATTTATAGCCATCCTGGCTGCCTTTAGCACATTTCAGCAGCCCACGTCTTTCCCTCCCTGATGGTACGTCCACAGCATTTCTGTCCTCACCCTGTTGCTACAGCCATTCCAGACTCCTCTCTCCTCCTAGCATCTCCCATCTAGAACCCCCAAAGGGACTTAGAAACAGCTTCAGGAGGAGGTTATAAGAGCAGGTGAGCAGAGAAGGGAGAGAGTGCTACAAAACTCCTTTCTCATCATTCCCCCCCACTCTTTCCAAGGAAGCAGAGAGAAACTCTGCTTGCTTTTTCTGTTGGGGGCTGTTGGGAAAAAAAAAACCCCAACTCCTGCCAGCTTGGGAAAGATGGTGAAGGAAGGTCTACCAGCATCCTCTTGGTTCCTGCTGTGTATCAGGGCTGTACTGGAGCACCACTGCTAAGCAAAGATGTGTATAGCTGTGGCACACTGGTGACCAACACTGCGCACTGCAATAGAAGAGGTCACCCTCTAGCCTGGGTAATCGTCACTGGAAGGAAAGATCCATCTTTTTATCAGCCCTCCACTTCACAGGAGATGTGCTCTTCCCTAGTGAGCTGCTGGAGGACCCTGGCTTTCCCCCCTGAGCCCACAAAGCTTTGTTCTTCCATCCAGTGCTGACAGTTTAATTAAGCCCAGTTTGAGAATGGGTCACTGAGGTCAGGCGTTCTCCAGCAAAACCTCAGGTCAGGGCCATTTCCAGCCACCAGGACTGCTTAATGAGCTATCTGCTCATTGCAAGGGGCATAAATAAAGGAGGCCATGCAGGGAGTCCCCCTGGCCCCACTGCCAAGGACACCCCCTCCCACCCCATCTCGGACTGAAATGGGCTCTGGGCAGGCATCAGCTCAATATTCCCAAATTCCAAGGAGAAAACATTACTCTCCAGGTGTCTCACATCCCCCATGCACTCACTTGAGGTTTGCTTTCCATTGGCCCTTTCCTGCCATTCCCCAGTTTATTTAAGCCCTGACGGATCAGGTTTAACTCCAACCCTTTCCATTATCGCGATGCCCTTTACAGCCAAGTTCCATGTAACTAACTGTAGCTTGAGCCAGGCTGGGAGACCACAAAGTACCACCAATGTGGATTAGGCTCTGACACTCAGGAGGTGGACAAAGAGTTCTCCATCCTGACCTGAACCTGAGTGACTCATCCTGTGCTCCTGAACAATTTTCATCAGGTTTAGTGGGAAAGATACAGTGGGAAACTGCTCTATGGGTACCACATATCCTTAATGCAACAGACATGCCTTCATCTTCTTTGTTACTGATGTGCTGAAAAAGATCCATCAAGACTATGTCCAGAAAAGGCTGGAGCACCCAGGCCAGAACCCAAAGGCCCATCTAAGCAACCTCCAACAGTTCCTGCAATCCCCCCGCCGTCTTTCTGCTTCAGCTGCCACCAGACAGCCTCATTTCCCAGCTGAACAGATCTCAGCCTGACTCATTCAGTCATTTTTTGCTAATTTAAAGCCTCCCAGAACAATGGTGTGAGGACACGAGGACCCCAGAACTCAAGAAGCATGCCATGGGTGGCTGCAGTCAGCAGGTCAAGGGGAAGCCTGTTTGCGGGAAGTGATCTCGAGATCAGGATTTGCAAGAAAATGGTGCTGGTAAGAGCCTTTTTTTCCTAGACCAGCACCGGTCCTGGCCTGTTTCTGGAGGGAGGGAGCCCTGAGCAGTGGGGCCACCCCAGATCCATTTCAGCAGTTAAACAAGCGCAAAGGCCACTGGGGAGGCTCCGGTTTCGTTCAAGGAGAGCTGATTTCAGTTTAGCTTAAACCTGTTCCCCACTGACTCATATCCCTGCAGCCTGACCTGTGTTTGCAGCAATTTAAGAGTCTCCTTATGACCTCTCACACTGGTTGGACTAGCACTGGTCCAGATCCCACCACCTGCTAGGCCAGCATGTGTGTCTAGAGGGGCCACCCAGGGCCCTTGCCATCTCCTCAAAACATCCCTGAGCACCTCAGCAACCGGCGGCCTAAAGGAGAGGCAGCAGCAGGTCCTCTGGCACACAGGGCTCTGTTGCACAAATGCAGAATGCCAGGATCTGCCAGGACATTGGTTCCTGGTGTGCTCTCCTGATGGAGAGCAGCACTGCACCCCTACCCTCATTAACATGGGTGGGGGAACGTGCTGCAGAGGAGGCTGGAGGGTGGCTCAGTGTGTCCCCTGTTCCCAGTCCCACCACTCATCTCAGGCACACTCTGTGCCAAGAATGCATCAAAGCTCCCCAAGACATGGCACCAGCTATAGTCGAGGAGCTGCAAAATCTGAGCCCGTGTACATGGCCTCAGATTGAACAGGAAAAGCTCCAGGTGCTGGTATCCAGGCTGTTTGCCATGGCAGAAATGGCCAGAAAACAACCTCAAGACAGAGTGGGAGGAAAAAGGTTTGAAATAACCACCACATTGCAATAAGCAGTAAAACAAGAGGAAGAGGCTGAAATGCACCTAGAACCAGCACGGCTGCAAGGAGCATCTTGCATAGCCATCTTAAAGCCCCAGTGGTATGTACAGCCCCATGCACACCATGGCGTAATCCTGGCTCCACACGGGCCTGGTGGCTGTGCAGGGACACACTGTATGTGCAGGAGACACACATGCTGCTCTTCTGCATCTCCACAATGAATTGTTGGGGTTTGCTTGTTGAAAGAGCCTGGTATTAAAATCTAGGGAAGATTAAAAGGGAAGCATGACTATTTGTAAGATTATTCTCCTGCCCATGTTTCTGTTATGCAATGGGCGGCTGGAGGAGGATGGGCCCTTGCTGGCACCACAATATGGCACAGCTGAGCTCAACAAATGCCATTTGATAATTAATTGAACGCCTGTGCTATCAGCTGCCATTACCTAGGCCCATCTTTGGCACCTGTCCACCACTTCACACATCCCATGCTGGCAACCCACACAGTGTTTTAACCCTTCATTACATGCCTCAGGCTGGACTCTGGTACTGACTCCCCGGCACTGTTGGAAGAAAATGGCTCAGACACAGCCCGACTGCGCAGGAAGGTCTGCCTGGCCCCAACATGGCCATGCCTGTCCTGGGAATGTCTCAGCACATTTAATTATTTCATCCATTCCTGCCTTGCCTCAGCAGGGACCTAGCATCCTCATGTCACAGCTGATCAATGGAGATACAAAATGCTGCAAGCAAAAATCTTGTGTCCTGGCAACTACCACCCCAATCCACAATAAGCTGCTTCTCTGAGTGATGGAGAGCACCCAGCCCCAGTCTGGCATGCACCCTCTCCTCCTCACAGCACCCTTCCCAATGTATGTGGTGCCTGACATAGCTGAGAGCCTGTAAACACTTTGTTTGAACAATGCTGGCACTGCTGAAAGCACTATTGCCTGAGCAAAACAGCCCCAGGCAAGGGAAACCCAATATGGAACAGAGAATATTTATCAAAACCCCAGCAGCCCTCCCCATGCAGCCTCTTGCATAGCAGAGGGAGGAGGAACAGAGAGATCTGTGGAGTTGGGGCTTGCACAGCAAGACAGTGTCTGGAGCTGTTTCTGCAGGTGCAGAGAGACAAGCAGGAATGGGGACAAGTAGAGCAATGTGAGGAGGGGGCAGCAGGCATGAAGGGCCAAATCTGCCCTGGCTTCCCCCTCCTTCTCCAGACACCTACAGAAAGGCAGGTCTTGAGCAGGGCTATGGGGCTCTCTGTGCCCCATGGAGGTCTCTGGGCAGAATGTGACTCCCTTAGGGACACTCTCTTTCACCCTCCTTTCATGAGAACCTGGGCTAGTGTGTAAAGGTTCCCTGCTCCAAAGCCCATGATCCACACCAGAGGAGGAAGCTGAGGAGCTCACAGCACCTCTCCACCTGACACTGTGCAGGCACAGTGCAACTCTGCAATGCCAGACCCAGCCCAGACTGCCAGCACCTCATCCCATATCCCCATGTGTTACAAGGACATCCTTAACACTGCCAGTCTCGGGTCTTCTGCAAGTCACAGCCTATTTCCCACCTCGCTGCATTCTCAGGTCACACAGAAACAGAGTACTGCCAGGTGCCAAGCCTTCATTGGAACAACATACCAGTAACCACCAGCACAATCCCCCCAGGAGCGGCACCCTCCCAAGACATCAGTGCCCCTCCAAATCTCATGGCAGTCCCCCGAGTCCCCCAAGCGAGCTGGGCAGGGGAGCCCTGTGGGCACCGAAGGCACTTACAGCCGCGACAGCGCCTGGTTGTTCTGGAAGAGAAGTTCGGGCAGGGTGTGCAGCTGGTTGCGGTTCAGCCGTCTGCAGGGAAAGAAGAAAAGGGTCAAGGTTTGGGGCACAAAGCAATGACCCCATCCGCAGCCCAGCTGCATGTATCAGGCAGAGCTGGGTACTTTGGCTCGCTCAGAGAGGCCAATGGAGCACAGCATCCCACCTGGCAAGGACACCCCCATCCCAGTCCCAGGCAGGGACAACCATTGGGGCACTAATAGACCTACTCAGAGAGAGTAATTACATGCAGTGAGGACTCCAAGCTGTTAACTGCGCTCTTAACCTGCTGCTCACTCAGCTCTTCATATTTGCTCAAGCAGCTTGGGATTTTTAAACTGCTGAGCTATTTTACTGAGTACTGGACCAGAACTTACAGCTCCCTTGCTAACACACAGGACACAGCCGATACAGCAAAAATCATTTGTGTTTAACCTGCTCCTCACTTCAAAAGCGTCAGAAAGGACTCTAAGATCTATAGAAACAGAAGTAAGTGTGCTTCCCAAATGGTAAAATACCACTGCCACGCAGAAGAGAAGCTGTTTGAAGTCAGGCAGCACTGATACATTAGGGTTTAAGGAAAAAAGGAAAGGATGCTCTCTGCAACCAAACCCAGAAGCCCCTCACCAACCTCCCTCCATGACCAGACACTCACAGCCGCTCAAGCTCCTTCATGTCATCGAATGCCCCACGCTCCACCATGCTGATCTGGTTTTCCATCAGCTGCCTGCAGAAAGAAGGGGTCAGCTTTCTGGAAAAGTGGTCCCCAGTGCCCCCATTACTTCTTTTGACCAAGGGCACCTCACTCCCACTATTCCCCTCAACACAACATAGACTGTTCCCACTCCCTCCCAGCTGGAAATCCACCACGCTCAGCCCAACACAATATCCTCCAGCCCTGCTGGATGAAGTCCACAGAATGAGGTTGAGTAATTCCAGCAGCCCAAGGAGGGGCCACAAACCAAACACAATATCCACCAAGGAGGGGATAGCAGGCCCCTCATCAGGAACTCACAGGACACGGAGCTGCTTCAGCCCAGCAAAGTCATTCTTGTTGATTCGCGTTATGTTGTTGCCATTGAGCTCCCTGCAGAGAGAAGAGGAAGAAATTAGCACAGAAGCACTCAGGAGGTAGCTGGGCACTGGGCCATCCCAGTACCTCCAAAAACGGCAGGCAGGGCCCAAAGAACAGAAGGGGCTGGTGCAATTCTGTGGCCCCTGGCTCCTGAGAGGACCCTCATCCTCAATGACCAGCAGCGCTGGGCACACAGAAGTCTGGCTGGCTGTGGCTGTGTGAGCTGGCATCTTTCAGGGACAATAAAGCAACAAGAGGCAGGGGCTGTCCAGCTCCTCCCTGTTCCATTCCAGATGCCCGCTCTGTGATGCATGTCACCCCATTTGGCAAATGCAGCTAACACCTGGTAGGGTCATCCCAAACACACAGAGCTGTTTAGAGAAGGCAAGGGTCACAAGAAACAAATAAAAGACCCCAGAACAGCAGGATCCCTTCAAATACCCAGCTGCAAGAAATGTGTAAGCGACACACTTAGATGATAATGGCTTCTGCCATTATCCTTGCATCACAACCGGTTCAGTGCACAGCCATTTCTCACCTTCTACTTGGAGAATAAGCCACACTCAGGTTTCACCTGCCAAGAGAAGCCTGCACAGGACAAGCTGCTTTGTGGCATCACTCTCTCATTCAAAAGCACTGTGAGCACAAGGACAGGCAATGCAGCCCAAAAGGAGATGCTGCCCCTCCTTGCTCATTCTGCTGGTGGAAATAAAGGGTACCTACACCCACCTCATGGTCTAGGTCCTGCCCAGGCTCTGCTGAGCACCAGGACAGCATGTGTCCCACTGCTGGACACACACGTTGCAGGGCCTCGGCTCCCAGCCTGCTGGCTGGGACCTTCCCCAGCTCTACTCAGCCTTGCTTTCCAGCATGCTCCTGCTAGGATTATCCTGCTTTAAAACACATCAAGCCAGAAGCTGCAGAGATTTTCACCTTGCAGTCAGTTTTGCAGTGCCTTTCCACATTAGGGGATGTGATTACTGTAGGAAAAGCAGGACCATCAGCCCTGGGACCCACAGTCTGCAGAGCTGGGGATCTCTGTGCAGCCCCCTATTGCAGGAGACAGTCTCCCCAACTGGCATCACAAAGGATAGCAGTGTCTGCTTCTTGCCAAAAGGCCAGCCTGCCCAAGGCATGTGCTGGGGATGGAGGATGCCTCTCTGAAGGCAGAGCCCAGGGAGGGTTTCCAGCATGGGAGCCAGTGCACAGCCTGCACTGAACACAAACACAGAAATCAAGAGGAAAACAAACTAAAGGAGGAGAAGTCAGCTGAAGGATGAGCTGCTGGAGCCAGGGAAGGAAAGGGACATGAAAGTACCACCATGGAGCAGGTTGGGGCACTTGGGCAGCATCATGGGGGGTCTGTAACTTCCTGAGCCCTGACAGCAGGGCCAGGGAGCAGGAATGCCTCATGTCACACGGCTGGCTGAATACACAGTCCATCATTCCAATCCAGAGCCAAAGCCTCCCTCTACCGGGTTCTGCAGCCGTGCGAGGGGCCAAGGTCAGCGGCGGGCTGGCCTCGGGGCCGCCGAGCAGCGTGTACGGCCACCGGGTGCAGCCAGCGCAGCCGCGCACCCCGGGGTGCTGTCATTGTCCGGCTGAAACGGCTGATAATGGCTAATGAGTTCCAGCTCGCCATTATAGCCTCGTAATTACAGCGCTATTCAGCTCCGCGATTGCCGGGCTCCTGCCATTATCCAGCCGTGTGTGCCTGTGTTGGGAAGGAGGTAGGGAGAGCACCGTTACTAGGACACAGATGAATGCGAGCGGGAATGAATAGAGGTTCCTCGGCCCTAGTGATTAAACTGAAACCCACACTTGGGCTCTGCAGCCCCCACCACTCCCGCAGCTTCCAGTACGACCAGCACGCAGAGAGCCCAGCAGGCTGCCGGGGATGTGTCTCCAAATCAGAAGGTCCCGGCCCTCTCAGTGGGAGCAAAAGGGTCAGTCAGGCTGTAAATCCCAGGCACGAGCTCTGGGGTGTATCGCATGTTTCAGGGACAGCTGTCACCACAAAGGGGGTCGTTTGGTATGTGCTCAGTTGTGTGCCCACCTCCTGATGGACCACAGCCCTGGAGTCAGCTGAGGGCAGGGAGAAATCACAGCTTCAGGAGTGGTTTTCTCCAAATGTCCTAAAGGTTCCTTGGCAAAGAGCATTGCCTGGAAGATCCCCAGGGCCACACTGGAGACCAAGCTGGAGGTAATGGCACCCATTTGAGCTCCTGGTGAGGGAGGGCTCCCAGCAGGACTCCTGTGTCACCTTCCTTTAAACATACCTAACACTACTCTGGCTGTGTAGCCAGAGTACAATTCCAGTACAATGTGTAACTGGAAGTTGAGTCACTTCCAGTACTGCAGAGGGAAGGAGCAGAGAGACTTGGTTTAGAACTGCCCTGCCTGAAAGCCAGGACTTACACCTCAGCCTGCAAAGCCCCAGGTGGTGCAGTCCTCAGAGCACCAGCATCCTGGAGCCTTAGCCAGAGGCAAAGCACTGGCAAAGCAGCAGGCAAACATGAAGAAACACCGAAGAGCCATGGAGTAGACATGGCCAGTCCCTGCACATGCCAAAACCAGGCTCTGCCCTCTCTCCAAGGCATCTGCTGGGACAGTGCAGCCCAAAGACTGCAGCACCAGAAGGCACCAGCAGGACCAGCTACCCTGGGGTCTGCTGGGGATCACCCCAGCCTCTGCTCCCCCCATGCTTGCTGAGCATCCTTGGGGAACTTCAGCAGAGGGGCTAGTGGCAATCCCCAAGTGAGGCTGTGTCTCAGGGCCCCCTGACAGTCCTCTCCCTCAGGGACTGGCTCTATGTGCTCCCTGACAACTGCTCCCGGCATCCTTCCATGCCTTTGTTCAGGTAAATGATGGCCTTTGCAGCCAAGATGGGAACGAACAGCAGGTAAAGCTTTTTTGTAAGGATGCCGAGGCAACACTGCCATTTAACTTCATGACATTTTTTCCCCTCTGAACCCCCTTGAATTCCTCATGGAGATAAATTACAGACTACAGAGCCCAGAAAGCCAGATCCCTGCTGCTCACCCACTGTCTCCATGCCCTTTCCTAGTGAAGCAAAGCACTCTGCCCTGCTCTACACAGCAGAGCTTCAATAAGGACTGATGTGTCTGGGGAACTGCCCAGCAGATTGGTTGTATTTCTGGACTGTGACTTGAAAGCAGAAACACAGGTTGTGCTCTATCCTCACTAATTCAAAGGATTTAACACCAGAAAGCATCCTCAGGTTCATTCAGACAACCTTTCTCTGCCTCCCCAGCACCCCAAATCTCACACTGCTGATTGAGAGGCAGAGAATTTTCATTTTGCAACCATCAAGTTCAGAAACCCCCCTCCTATTTCTCCCTGGGAAGAGGAAAGTCATTAAAACAATCAGTCCCTTTGCTACATTGCTTGTGGATCATCCCACTCCCAGATGGGATGTCTGTGCTGCAGCAGAGTTCGTTAGACTGGATTTGCATAGTCTGGGTTTATATTTGGTTTCTAGCTTTGGATGGCTTATCCATTCCCACGGGGTCTGATGTGTCTTTTCCCTTTGCAGGGTTTGGAGCTACACTAACTCAGTAACAACCTCAGAGAGCACAAATGCTGCGAGTTAATTTATTAAATACAGCCAACATGAATAATATTTCCCTGGGCACTGATTTATCAGGAGCGGGAAGGAGTAGACAGCACAATCCCACTATCCCTACTCTGCTGCAAAACATCAGCTATTCAGCACACATGTGACTCTTGTCCTTGTGGCTCAGCTCAGCTCTGCTCTCCTGCTGAGGCAGGAATCCTAACTGCTCTGCTCCCCAGAATCCCACTTTTAAGAATGCAGAGGGAAAGTCTGTGAGATTAATTCCTGCATTTGCACCCACCAGCGGCAAAATGTGCCCTGGCCCATCAGAGCCAGCACTGAGCAGGTACCCACAGCTCTGGGCAGCAACTGCAGGGGCTGGTGGAGAAGGATCTGGTGCTCCTGTGGTGCCTGCTGCAAGGGCTGCCCCTGCCCTGGTGCCCGGTGGGGCTGGTGTGTGTATTGTCCATGAGATGTGTCCCTCCTCGATGGTCTTCACTGCTCTGCCCTTCCTGCCCTTGCCTCAGAGCACCAGCCCCCAAGGGCATGGCTCCCCTCCCAGCAGCTCCACAGTCCTCATCCCAGAGCCCTGACCCCAGCTGCAGCCGGCAGTGCCAGATAATAATCAGGGAAGCAGAGAAATGAAGGCTGGAAGGTCATGCACCCCACAGCAGTACCTCTGCCACCCTCCATCAATCCAGGCAGATGCACACGCTGCTCCTTCAAGGACAGGGGCTGACACTACCCTGTGCCTTATTCCAGCACATCACTGCTCCTGCCTCCAGCACCATTAACACAACTCTGACCTGAACCCCTTCCACAGTAGATGAACCCCATCTCTGCCTGCCCAGGCCACCATGGTGCAGGGATCTGGCTGCTCCCTTGCCTGTGCAGGCCTCTTTCGCAGCTCACTTCCCCACAGCAATCCCCCAGCTCCAAGGGCACCGCTCTCCCGCAGGGCTGCTCTGACTTGCAGGCTCAGGACTGGCTCTGTTTGTGCTCCCATTCCACATCTGTGCTGCTGGTGATTCTCTCCCACCAAACACTTTCCTCGAGTCCCCAGGCAACCGCTTCCTTTCTGTCAGCTCATTCCTCCTGTTCACCAAGCTCACTCTAAAATCTCAGCCCATTCTCCAGCCCTCCTGCATCTCTCCCAGCTTGGCGGCATCAGCAACTGTCATAGGCAGCTCGTGTCCCATCACATGAGCTGCTAATGGAAACACGGATGAAGCTTAGACTCCAGACTGACCCCTGAGCTCAGCACTGGGGGACAGAGCAGCTGCAACCTTTCATCCTACACTTTTATTGCATTTTTCAAGTCTTCTCAAGATTTCACCCAGCTGCTTGAATGTAACTTAGCCCCAGCACAGGCTCACTTAGCTGCTCAAACAAGGAAATGTGGGGCAGAGGCCCTTCCTAGTCCTGGAAGAGCTGGTCCCCCCAGCACCAGCACCACATTCACCAGCTCTCTGGAGCCCTCACGGCCATGGCTGGGTGCCAACTCCATCCTCTCCAAGGCACCAGGGAATTACAGGGTGCTGCTGCCCACTGCTTAGGGAGGGGACACTGGTCACACACGTCCTGGACTGACACAGCTGCACAAGGGGCTCAGCGCCTTCTTCTCCTTTTCTATCCCATCCCTGTTCTGACCAGACCCCTCAAGAAGAGCAAAGGTGCCCAAGCCATACATGGAAGTCTCTTTAGGGGTGTCACTCACAATGCCTTGCCAGCACCACCCCTACCAGCTGCCCGCAGGTGCCCAACAAACAGAGCCAAGAGCAGCTGTGTGCTGTTTGGGCTCATCTCAGAATCACTGCCCTTAGCCAAAGGGGAACCCAGCCCCACGCACAGAGATGGCCCCCAGAGCACAGGAGGCTCTGTAGGCTTTTACAAGGTACTACAGCAGGTTAGCATCACGACAGATCTTTAAGCATTACAAACAGCATCCATCATGCAAGTAACAGTGAGGATCAGGAAGGCTTTCTGTTCTCCTAACTTCTCTCTAGGGTTTTCATGCCACAGCCATTAGCTGGTCGCAGTCAGGGAATGCTTTACACTCACGCAGCATTGTGGTGTACCACTTTCAGGTTAAAAATAAATAAATAACCTCCCTGAACCCCAGTGGGAGAGAGAAAAGGCAGCAGGGCATTTCTGTTTCACAAATGCGGAAACTGAGACTCAGCCAAGAGAACAGATTTTCCTGGATACCCACAAAATTTGGCTTTTTATGCTGTGCTGAATAGCCTAGTGAGGAGCTGCTTTGTAGCTCCTCTGCTTCCCAGGGCAAGGGAAGCTGCCCAGCCCTCAGGCTTCATCCTGCCACTCATCAGATTGAGTTCCACTTTGCATCTCCCCCAGCAAAACCTCTTTGGCTTATCCTTCCTGCAGCTGCTCACACCAGGGATGAGAGTACAAGTGCACCTGAACTGCTCAGTTATAGGTGCCTACTCAATTCCAGACCAGATGGATCTCCTGGAGCATCCCATTTGGGGTGTAGGACTTCCTCCAGCCAAGAAATATCCAGGGCCAGGAGCTTGCATCTCTCTCACTCTTGGCGCCCAGGGCTGCTCCTTGGCTGCATTACTTTAAAAATTAATCTTCCCTTTTTCTGATCTTCCTCCTTTAGCAGCCTCTCTCCCCCATAGGACACTTGCCTCTGCTATTTTGAGCAGCAAGTGCATCCAAAATGCATGCTGGGGAAGCAGAGAGTCAGCACAGCCTCAGAGCCTGAATGTAGCAGGGAGGTCTGAGATGATTCCTGAGGGGACAGCTTTGGGCCAAACCCACACCAACACCAGGGAGAGATCCCCTCATCCCACTTCATTTCCTTCTCACTTCCAGCAGATACAGAACCCCAAGGACCCGGCTATCCTTACTGCTCACATTGATAACTGGCATCCTGATGCTGTACAGCATGAAAACCTCTGCTCCCCTCACCACTCCTACCACTGCCATCCCTGGCTGTCCCTCGAGTGGGGACAGGGGCCAGCTGCTGGAGTTGGCCTTGGAGCTACTCACACTGGAAGCCTGCCAGGGAGCAGTGATCTGGGTCTGACATCCCCTGGGATGAGGCCAGTTGCTAATGCACAAGTGTGGTTTTTACTGCTTTTCAGCAAAACACGCACAGAAACATCTCCTTGCCTCTCAGGTTTTATGAAAGGTTATTTCAGTAGCAATAAAGACCAAGAGGATGTGTCCACAGCACTAAGCACCTCTGGAGTGGGCAGGGAACCATGAAGGACTCAGAAACAAGACAGGCTCCCTTGGTTGCCTACATGCATGTCCTGCTCCAGTACTCTCCTCTGTAAGTCTACAAGAGAGCAAATCAGAGCAAGGATACAGGAAAAGCCCCTCTTCAGTGGGAGGTCATGGGCTTGTACAACACCTTTCCCTGGACAGGACACCCACACCACCCCAAATCCCTTCTGTTCCCCCAGGCTGCATGTTCTACTGCCCTGTGGGGATCCCTCATGCACCCTTTGCCTTTGCCTTTTAGCTGCCTCACTCTTCTGCCAGCCAGAGTTTTGGTAAGAAACAATGAAGTAGGGGAGAATGAAACTCAAAGCAAATGCATGTCCTGTTAGGAGTCTGTTTCTGTAACTGGATTGTTTCTGTGTGTGCTGCCCTGCACTGGCACCGTGGCCTCCATGCCCAGCCCACCCTGGGGCAGCAGGCTCTGGGCACAGCAGCTTTTGAAGGTACACGTGAGAGACCCACAATTAAAGCTGGAAACAACTCCCCTTCCTTGCTCCACCTCAGCAGCAAGGAATTGCTGTTAGCACAATGCATCACTCCGGAGAACCAAAGTGGCAGCACATTTAAGGCAAAAATATCTGTTTTAAAGGATGCAATAAAACAGAGCCAGGGAAGGGTTTATAGGGAAGCAATTGCTGTATGGGGTGAGAAGTGGTCACCAGAGGCCAATCTGCCTGGCTTTATTGCCTGTTACTGGTGACTTTTCCCAACCAGGGGACAATAGATCCTCCACTATCAGCCTCCACTTCAGTCAATACAAACACGACATAGTTTTTTAAACTAATATTTTTCCAGCATGCAATTCCATAGAGAGTGAGAACGCAGCGTTACCATGGCAATATATAGACAGCATCTGCCTTGGACGTAGCTGAAGGAAGAAACTGGAATAGAATTGCAAATTTCCTCTGTCCAGGAAGGCTCCCAAAGAAGCCACTGCAGTGGGCTGGGTCAGGCTACCTTTCCAAGCCAGCCTGCATCTTCCCAGTGCCCAGTACTGGCTCTCCTGAGAGCTGAGGGTTGCAGGGCCAGGCAAGCACTGCCCTGCCTGGACAAAGGTCCTGCATCATGCTCCAGAGCTCTGCAGAGCCTGTGCATACCCTCTGGAACCAGACTGCTCACTGAGAACTTGCCCAGGCACTTCAGGGAAGGGAGAGGTTGTCTTCCTCAAGGTGTTTGCTAAGAACAAGCTTTGCCTGAAGCCCCTGAAAGGAGAAGCAGCCCAACAACTGGTGTGGAATGCGGGAGTGCTGCTGCCATACACCAGCCTGGCTGCTGCAAGACATCTCCATTAACTGGTTAGAGAGAGGTAGATGCAGGTGAATGGATTAAACAGCCTCTGAACAAGACTTGCTGCTGGAATTTTGGCAGGGGATGGTTGAGCAGTATGCAAGAGTGCTTCAGGTGAAGCCACCCTGGCATGGTGCTCCCACACCCAAAGGCTTGAGCTCAGCACCCCTTCCCTCCACCAATGCAGACAGAGGGATGGCAGGCTGGCTGCAGGCTGCATGAGGCCATTTCAGCACAGGTACACCCCAAAGTTTGGGAACAAGGCAAACAAAAGCCCCATTAAATGCTGAGGCCAGGACCCTGGAAAGGAAAAGTCAGAGCCAAGAAGGTTGCAGTGATGGGGACCCCCAAACCCATCTCTGCTGCCTTCCACATGTGGGGAGGGACACAGCAGAGCCCACAGTGAGATGAGGGATGTTCAGCTCATCGGAGAGTGGGGCAATTCTCAGCTCTCAGCCAAAAAACTCAATAGCAAGAGAGCGTGTGACACCATCACAGTCAATTCATACCATACAAGCAAAGAGCTGAGCTGGAAGCTGCCATTTAACAGTGGCACATTTGCACTGATCCTGCTGGTGAGGTACGCACCTCCTCAACAGGGCAGTCTGCTCTTCAAAAACACTTTCAAATGAAGAAAGAAAGAAAGAAATGCAAGCAAATAGGGAAGGGAACCGTGACCTTCTCCCACTACTCTTCTCTGGTGGCTGAGGCCTGAGAGATTTTTGGAAGCAGATAACACTGTAGTGCTGGAGGATTATCACCCCATCCTGCCTACAAAGCCTTCGGGCCTCTGTTGTGCTTGCCAGAGGTGTAGGCAGGAGCACAGGCATCTGTGCAAAGTGCCCACAGACTTCGCTGCTTCCCACCTTGCTCAGCCCCAATCCAGTCAGAGGGCAAGTGCATAACCCCCATTTATGTTGGGTTGCAGACTAAAATGCACTTAGGGAGCAATGTGCTGTGCCCTGGCACTAGGGAAGAGGGGTCCTGTGTCCCCCCCATGCAACCATTACTCCTGGTCCATCCTAGACACATATGCAGCCCTCATTCTCTACCAACAGCACAGCACCCACTAGGAAGATATCACAGAACAAACTGAAGCAAAAGACAAGACAGTTTTTCCCCAGTCCATGTTTCTCCAAAGTTGCAGTGACTCTGCAAGGCAAGTAATTCCCTATTCTTCAAAGGAAAAGGGCGTATTTCAAAAGCCAAGGAGCACAGACCTCATCACAGGATGCTGCTGACTGAGCCCCCACAATGGCAGTGCAGTGCCAGCAGGCATGGCTGCAGCAGCCGTGCTGCCCTGTTCAGGGACTTGACCCATGCCATCACGAGGCTCAGCCTGGTGGGAAGATAGAGAAAACCTGGAGGCTCCAAACACTGCACTGGCATGCAACAGGCAAGAAATTCAGCAGCAGGGACACCACTGCTCACTGGCACTGTGAGTGCCACTGGCATGGTGAGTTGACATTGCTCATGCTGTGCATCTCAGGGCTTGGGAAAAGAGGCACACAGTGGAGGGCAATGGTAAGAGGCTGATGACTTCCCACAGAGAGCTAACCCCTGGAGAGAGCAAGTCTTGAGCACAGACCCTGCTGCAGACTCCCCTGTAGCTGCCTGCTGACCTTGCTCCATGGAACACTTAGAAGTTGGAGACTGCAAGGTTGCAGCCTGCTTACAGGGAATTGAAACTCACAAGCTGTTACAGCAGGGTTTCACTGCTAGGAGATAGACCTGCTCTGTACAGACACCCTCAAGCACCTGCACGGGTGTGCAAAACAGCAGGAAGTAGTTATTCAGCAGACAACACCCACGAGAGAGAAAGCACGTCTAGCTCAATCCAGACAGAAGATCCGGCATCGCCAGCTGCATTAAAATCCAGAAAACCCAGTGCTGCTGAATGGCAACAGACATGGAGGACCAGGTCAGTGGAGGCAGAATGGGAGGCAGCAAGCAGGACCCACCACCAGAGCAGGAGAGATGCCCTGCCAGAACAGGAGTGAGGCACCCAACAAGAGCATCCTCCATTAGCTCACTCCAGCATTGCTTCATTTCAGCAGTGCTGAACACCTGCCCGGCAGGCAGAGGTGGGGACTTGATGCCAACACTCTCCCAGGACCCTGCACCCAGCTGCATGGAGAGCTGGTATGCCAAGGGCCCCATTAAGCTCTCCAAGAGGCAGAAAGGGCTCGTCCAGCCTATGCATAAACCTTCCCCCTGTCCTGGGCACAGCAAAAACGGGAATCCTGTCTCAGACCTCATAAACTTGTTCTATGGGATGGCAGCTCACAGCAGCCTAGCTGCCGCACGGGGTAATAATCATTTGTATGAAGATAAATTATGATGGGAGAAAGGAAAACTCCTCTAAAGTGGTAACCTGCAGAGCTCTTGATGCTGTGGGCTGGGTGCAGCCCTGGCAGCTGCCAGGCTGTCTGCAGTCCACGCCTGCAGGGTCTCTGCCCATCTGCAGGCAAAGGGCACAGTCACACTCCAGGAGCTGCAAACAGCACAGGGACAGGAGCATCGTGCGTGGCTGTCCTAGAACATATCCTGCAGCTCTGCTGCCCAAGGAGGCAGCTGCTCAACACTTCACTGCAAGGTGGATGTGGGAGCAGCCTGGCCCCACGGCCAGACAGCTATTGTGCCACATGCTCTATTGCAGCTACTGGGATGGGGCACCTGCTGCTAATGACTAGAGAGGACAGGCTGGGGACAGGCTGGGGACAGCCCTGCTCTCCTGCTGGGACTGGGTTCCTGCATGCCAGGAACCAGCCGCCAGCAGCAGGTTGGACACGTTCAGCTCATGCTGTTCTCCCTGGGTGGGGGCCCCCTGCAGCCACAGAACCCCAGGCAGGCAGACCGGCCCAGCCAGGCACAGCAGCAGAGGCGCCGCTCCTGCTCAGGGGAGCTCAGCAGCTAACACGGGACCCACACAGCCGGCTTGATCACGACTGTGAGAGAAAAGCCTTCCTTATGAGGGCCCAGCAAAGAGAGCCAGGGACTCCTCCCAGCACCCCTGAGGACAAGGAATTTGATGAGCAGCGAGGTGCAGTCACCGGGGACTGGAGAGGATGGGTGAGCTGTCTAGCTCACGATGGGTGATCTGCACGCCTGAAGGCTGGTCACATCGGAGGGGAGTCTCAAGAGGAGATGAGGCAATAGCACCCAATACTAACACCATGTGCTGGACTCCCAGGACAGCTTCCCGGGGACAAAGGGCTGCCCAGCACAGGTAGGGGCTTAGGGTGACAGGAGCCCTCAGAGAACCCCTGTGGCTGTGTAGCTACCCTGTGACAAGTCACTGTGGAGGGGTGGCCACACAGCTACCAGGGGATGCCATGGGGTTCGCGGACCCAGGTGCTGTCCATTCTGGGCTGTCCCAGCGCAAATGCCACACCGGAGCAACCCAACCCCTCGGGCACGGCTCTAATCGCAACCCCACTCCACACTTGCACAAAGACTGGCACGCGCGGGTTCCCGCACACCCGGACCTCTTGCACGACCCTCACACAGAGAAAAGGTTACACACACATCCTGCCCCAGCAGGCTCTCACACACACCCTGCCCTTCCACCTCGAAAGGCTACTGCACCCTCCTCAGGAAAAGGATGATGCATGTAAACTCACCTAACAGGCCCCTGCACACGTATCCCCTGGACGGGAATTTACAGACACACAACACCTGGGCGTAGCGGGACACCGCATATCACCCACCCCACGAGGTTCTTGCACACGCACCTTTTGGGTGGCCGACCTGGCCCCACGGGCGTTTGCACACGTACTGCCCCCGACAGACGCGGTGGGCACTTGCACACACCCCAGACAGGCTGCAGCACAGCCCCGTCACGGACAGCCTCTTCCACAAGCACTCCCTGACGGGGTCCCGCACACACTCCTGACAGGCTCCTGAGCGCGCTCCGCACGCCCCGCAGGCTTCTTGCCCATGCGGCCCCGCGGGGCACTCCTCCCCACGCACTTTCGGACACACACCCCCGGAAAGCCCCCGGCCCCGGCGCCCCGCCGGGCTCCCGCACCCTCGTCGCCGCACGCCCACCGGCGGCGGACAAAGCCCGGCCGTACTCACAGGCGCTCGGTGCCGCGGGGGATGCTGCGGGGCACGGCGCGCAGGGCCGAGCCGTGGCAGTCCACCGTGGTGCCGCTGCAGGCGCACAGCGGCGGGCAGGCG
>VWYI01048768.1:446276-552529 GCA_013399455.1 Anthoscopus minutus | reverse complement strand
GGGCCCCCCCGCCACCACCCGCGCCCCTCCCGCGCCCCCGGTACCGGCGGCGAAGGTAGCGCCGGTCCTGGCCGGGCAGGGCGCGGGCGCCCCGGTCGCCGGAGCCGTCGGGGTTCTGCACTGCCCTGACCGTGCAGGAAGATGGGCTTCGGATCGGTACCCTCACCCGGGACAGCGGGATAGGCTCGCGGAGCGCCTGATTTCTCTGGGAGAGGCTGCGGGCAGCGGCACCCCGGGGAGAAAGACCTGCGAGCCGGCAGCCGCAGGCAGAGCATTCCCACCTCACCTCGGGGGTGTTCCCACCTCACCTCGGGGGTGCCAAAAGCTTTCGCATCCCCCGATGTACTTAAGGGAGACTTCCAAACCCACTCCGATTATCCACAGAGTCCAGGTGAGGCACGGGGACCTGGCAGCCTGTGGGGACCACACGACAGGCTGGCGCTGGTCTTCCGGGATGGTTCCTGGCCTGTGAGTGGGAATCCCGCGGCTCAGCACCCCAGCGTGCAGAGGGGACTTGGGTGGCAGCTCTGCTTTGCGCTTTGCCCCACACACAGACAGTAAATGTCCTGGCTGTGGCATTAGCTATGTTCTTTTCCATTCCAGAGGAACATCCTTAAAAATAAACCAAAATGGCTTTTTTGCTAACTGACAAGGAAGAACAAGGCAAAATACACCTGTTTCAATGTAAAAGGAAGTGAAGCCAAGAAATCTTATAAGTTGGGCCCTAAACAGTTGACATTTCAGAAGTGCAAACATTGCTTTGCATTCAAACATTTTATTGCCTTCCATTTTTTCCCGAGATCTGAAAATGCAGGGCAGGAGGGTGTAACCAGGAGGGCTGGTCACTTCTTTTGTTAAAGACATTTGAAACACTTGTCACCCCATGGTTGCATGTGCTGAGTCCTTAAAAGAAAAACAGGTATTTTGATGTGCCCAGCACAGCCGTGGCGTGTGGCAGAAACTGCTACAAATGTCCTCCTCAGAGAGGAAATCCATAGAGGGAGGGGAGATGGGAGCCTGTTGTGCTGAATCACAGTGGGAGGGTGGTGTGTGAGCATGGACACCCCAGTGCAACAGGGTGTGGTGGATATTTCCAGGTATGGTGGCAGGTCCCAGGGGCCAGAGTGCCTCAAATCCTCTGCACATGGAGCTCCACAAGCTCCTTAATCAGGGCAAGAGGGAGGTGTCTGCCTGGGGTACTGCTCCAGCAAGGGCCACCTCACACACACACAAAATTGCACCAGCTTGGCCCAGATCAGCAGCTCTTTTCCATCCCAAATGCCGGCTCCCATCATCTGTCTGCATTTTCGTGACATCTCCTTCCTCTGGCCCCAGTCCCAGGAGGAAGCTGTGCTTGAGATGGATGAAAGGGGTTTGTTCCTCGTTGCTACCCAGCAGCCCTGACAGCAAGGAAGATGAGCTGCTTCCCAGGACTCTGGGAGCTGACCCCTTGCTGGCATAGCTTCTGCAGAGGTGGCCCTGCAGCCTGCCCTGGGGCTCCCAGGGAGACCCTGGTGGCAAAGGCTCCTGAAGGGTTCTGAACTGTAGACCTCAGATGAATTTTGGGGGGTGAAGGTTGTTTCAGAATGGCTTGGTGTCCCCCAAAGGCTGCTATCAGTGTGATGCTTGTGATCACCCTCCCTCACAAACTCCCTTTCACCCCTTGGCTGGTAGAGCAGAACCGGGTCTTCCTAACCTGCCCTTTACCTTGGGTGCTGGCAGAAAGGCGGGAGTGAGGGATCTTGTTTCCTCCTGTTTTTTTGCAGTGCTTGCCTCAGGCAAATCCTTGTGATCTGCAGAAAAAGCAAGCTCCCTCCATCTCTGCTTCCAGCTGCAGCAACACCCAGTCACTTACACGGGGCTGTGGTCTTGGCAAAGGGAGTAGCCGGCAGGGCTTGCCTGGAGCCCACCATCACCTGTCCTGGTTCCAGCAGGAGCACAGGACTGGGAACCTGAAAACTCCATTTCAGGCCGACATCCACATTTTCTCCTGTAGGTTCCTCAGCTCCTGCTGTTCTCTGTGAGATTTTTGCCTCTGCCTGCCACGCAGCCAGTGCCCCATGCCCCAGCACCACCGTGCATCCCACTGAGCTGGGCTGCCAGCCATGCCTGACCCTCAGCATCTGCTGCAGCTGCAAAAGCAACACCCTTCCAGTGCTGCTAACACAACAAGGGCTGGGTGAGCCAGGACAGCGGTGTGGGGGGACAGGCTGTGTACCAGGACCCTCCTCTCACACCTCAGCCCCTGGTACATTTGGGTGATCCCAAGTCACCCAGGCACCCTGATGGGGTGGGCTTCAGAGAGCAACAGCTGCCTGGGAAAATCCCAGGGTTCCTCTGAATATGGATGAGGAGCAGGGAGAAAAATAAACCCCAAACTTCCTTATCAGGGGAGGCCTGGTCCTGCCGTCTGCCACCGGGATTTGGGCCAAACTGCTTGATAGAGAGAGAGACCATCTGGATTGTCTGATGGGCTCTGGGGTTGGTTAAAATGAAACAGAAGCTTTTTTTTTGTAGGAGTTTTCATGGGAAGATCTGGGAAAGGGTTTCAGGGTACGCGCCAGACCTGTCGTGCTAAGAGATGTGAAGCAGCTACAAAGCTTCAAACAAAAACTTGCTGCCAATTTTAAACCAAGCCCCCCAGGGCAGCATCCTGGCATTTCCTCCCACCCAGGATACATCACAGTTCGCCCCTGTGAGCTCTCCCGTGGGCCGGCTGGCACTGGGTCTCATGATAGAACTTTCGAGCATGCCTGGGCTTCAAGGCAATGTGCTGTACCCTGGATTTTGGGTATGTAGAGGGGAGGCAGCACTTCCTGACCTGTTTGTACCACACTTTGAAACAGTGCTGTGGCTATCACCTGCCTACAGCAGTGCTCAACCTTTCTCAAGGTGGGATCAGAGATATTTAAAACAGGCAGTAGGGTTCTGGTGGGTTGGCCGTGGCTGGACACCAGGTGCCCCCCAAAGCCATTGTGTCCCTCCCCTTCTCAGCTGGCCAAGGGAGAGAAAATATAGTGAAAAGCTCATAGGCCAAGGTAAGGCCAGAGAGAGATAACCAGCTACCAACACGGGCAAAACAGACTTGACTTGGAGAAATTGGTTAAATTTATTACTCATCATATCAGAGTAAGATAATAAGAATTAAAACCTAATCTTAAAAACACCTTTCACCATCCCTCTCATCTTCCTGGGCTCAACTTCACCCCCAGTTTTCTCTGCCTCATTCATTCCAGTGACACGAGTGGATGGGGAATGCGACCTGTGGTCAGTTCACACTTGGTCTCTGCTGTTTCTTCCTCCTCAGGACAGGGACTTCTAACATTTCTCCCTTGGGCATCCATCAGCTCTAGTGTGGGGTCCTTCACAGGCTGCAGGGGAATTTCTACTTCACTGTGGACCTACATGGGCTGCAGGGATACATCCTGTGTCACCCTGGGCTTCACCACAGGCTGCAGGGGAATCTCTGCTCTGGTGCCTGGAACATCCCCTCCCCCTCTTCTTTCACTGACTTTTGTGTCTGCAGAGTTGTTCCTTTCACATATTCTTTCTTCTCTACAGCTGCTGCTGGTGTTGTGCAGAAATACTTTTCCCTTTCTTATGTACATTATTTCAGAGCTGCTACCACCATCACTGATGGGCTCAGCCTTGGCCAGTGGCCAATCCATCTTGAAGCTGCCTGGCACTGGCTCCATCAGACATGGAGGAAGCTTCTAGCAGCTTCTCACAGAAGTCTCCCTACAACCAAAGCCTTGCCACACAAACCCAACACATGCATGGTGCCTGCTACAACCTCCCTGCTGGGGAGCATTGCCAACAGCAGGATCTGTCCTCCTTCGCACTGGGGCTGTGCTTTGCACCATTTCTTCCACCAGCAGCACCTGTTTGGGGAGCAGTGGCCATAAGATCCAGCTGGAGATGTGTTGGGAGCAGAGTGACCATAACTTTCAGCTTCTTAGCATCCCCCATAGATTTTGTGCAGGGTGGGCTGCCAGGCTGTCCAGGGCCACATCTGTCATGCCTGGCCAGCTTGGCTCATGCTGGGAGGCCAAGCTGCCTTTCTCCTGCCAGACACTCTGGGCTTGGAAGAGTGAGGCATTGTGTGTGTCAGCCCCATCAGGGTACCTGTTGGGTTTCTGAAGCACAACAATGCCCTTGATGGGTCTATTATAGAGTGGTGAGGGCAGCTGAGAGCACTGGGATCACAGTAAATCTCTCCTGGGTAGCAGCAGCAGCAGGCAGGGCTGGAATGTGCTCTTTCCTGTGTCTTTCCAGGGACAAGCCCTCCCTCACAAACAGCAAGAGCATCACCCTGTGAATGTGGCCAGCATTGCCTTGGAAACTGCCAGCACTGCCCTGTAAGCATAGCCAGCATCACCTGCTAGACACTGCCAGTGTTGCCCTGTGAACACCACCAACATCACTCTCCAAACATGGCCAGCATTGCTCTGTGAAGGTGGCCCCGCTGACTGCAGGAGCTGGGCAGCTCTACTGCCTGGTGACCTTCACCATTGGGACCAAGTGCGAGGAACAGCACCCATTGACTGCTCTGAGAGATGCCAGGACTCCCAGGCAAGTGGATTTGGCCCCAGCCTAACATGGACTATCCAGGTAGGAGGAACCCAGTCAGTCACACTGTCTTAAACAACTGTGGAACAGCAGGAGGGGGGACAGTCTGCAAGGCACTGCATCCCTGCTTCATGGCATGGCTGAGCAGAGGGGCTGAGCCCTGCAGCCTGGGTTCCCAAAAGCAGCTCTAGCCCACAAGGAAAACATTTCCACCAAGCAGCCCAGATGCAGATGAAGAGATGCTGTTCCCAGCACGGCTGGACTCACCAAGCGCCTGGGAGCTCCGTGGTGCAGCGCAAACTGGTTTGAATAAACCACACGCGAGGTGTCTGTGAGCGCCTTGCACATGGAAATGCTATTGTTGGATCAGGGGCTCCAGGGTCCCCAGATGTAGCAATTTTTCCACATCCACTCTGTGCATACACACACACACTCTTTCCCACTCACTCTGCCTGTAGCCACTCATTAACCCTCCTCAATGAAGATGCATTGGAGGGATAATTTACTGTTTAATAGACTAACTTTCCATTTGCTGTTGCCAAGCGAATCCAACATATTTCTCCATGGTGCCATAAACTGCAGCATCTCTGTCATAAAATCCTGCCTCCCAGAAAGAGCAGGTGGGTTTTCAGGATTCAGCTGATGACCTTGGCGATGGGGTAAGCAAAGACAGTGTTCTGTTGTTAGAGGAACAGGGCTTGTTCCCACCAATTTCACCCCTATTGTACTGACATCCTGGGACTGGGAAAACGTCTAACTTGAGAAATAAGGAGTGCCTCAGCCTGATGGATGAGGGAGGCAGAAGCTCTGTCCTGGTTTTGTTGAGGAAGATGCCCTGGGTGCAGATGAGCATCTCTCTGCTCCACATTTATGCCTAGCTTGGCAGCTGGTCCCATGCTGGGGTGTGATCGATAAGCTGCATGCCCGCTTGGGCTCATTGTGCTTCCACAGCTGCAGATTTGTATATCCACAGCTGCAGATGGCCTTTCTGTGCCTTGTCAGTCCCCAAGTTGTGAGCATGTGTCTCTGTGTCCTTGCTTCTCCTTCCCCAGCCCTTACAGAGTCACAAGCTACTACAGAACGAAAGTCAGATTGTGCTCAACATGGGGCAAGGGAACTCCTTCCATCTCCACTTAGCCTACATCACCCAAATTTCCACACTGTAGAAGACAAACTTTCAGGCTGCAGGTTCTGTAGGAAGGAGCACTAGCCCCAGAGGCATGAGCCTGAAGGACTGGCTACCAGTCTGGCTCTGAAGAATGGCAAGAGGATGCCAATAACCAAAAATAACTTGAAAAAGAGAGGGAAAGGGTTCAGCTTGCCTTGTGACAGCTCTGCTTGGCCCTGGATGCAGGTTGGGACTCTCCTTAGAGCTGGAGGACCATGCTAGGGGCTAGCTGCCGAGCTGATTTTTGATTTTCAGGACATCCTCCCCCAGCCTTCTCAGTGCTCTTTGGTTTTGTTCACTTTATTTATAGTCCCAGCTTCCCACCTCCTCCATCTGCCAGATGTAGCCAGGGAGGAAGAACCAGGCATCTCCAAGCCTGCCCTCAGCACATGTGGTGTGGGGCCCCCAGGGCTGCGGGGTGGGCAGGGGGTCCCGTCCTGCAGCGTGTGCTGCCAGCCCCCTCTTGTGCTGCCGCTGCAGAACGGCCTGGGAGAGGCACAATGGAGCCAGAGGCTTTTGTGCAAGAGGTTGCAGAGATCCTGCTCCATAGTGAAGCAAGGTTTGAGCTTTGTAAGCAAAAAGGTTGGAAGAAACAAACTTTAAAACAACTACAGGTCAACACAGACACCCCCATATCATAGACCTGTGCATACATCAAGTTACATGCAGCTATGACGGCTGGCCAAGGCAGGTTGGCACCTCTATTCATTGCAGTTCCCAGTGGCACAGGAGCTTCAGCCAAAAGCAGAGGATCAAGCAGCACACAATTCCCTCCAGTGGAAAAGGAGACGATCTTAATATCACTGCGTGGGAGGGCTGGGTGGTGGATTTGTAAATCTTCAACAGCAAGGTAGGAGAGGCTGGTTTAGCTTGGGAGAGGAGGAACTGGGGAGGGGAGCACAGAAATGACCACTCCAGCTGTGACTCAGCAGAGAAAGAAAAACTTGTCTCCCTGTAACCCAGACTAAAATTGGAGGCTCGTGCTGGGAAGTACCTGAACCTCATCCTGTGATGCACAGCTGGGGACAGTAGCTCCTTGTACAGGAGCCCCAAAACAACCCCATCACATTCCTCATGTGTGGACACTTCCCAGGAACAAAGCTGGGCTGCAACAAGGATGGAGCCAGAGAGGTGGTGCCAGCTGAGATCCCACTCCATGCCACAGCACAAGTGTAAGGTCAGACCCAGCATGGAGATCTTAGCATCAACATGCCTGAACAGTTTATGAGCTTCAATACAAAACCTTCACTGGGGAGATGAGCAAACAGAACTAAACATGGTAATTTATTCACTCCATGAAAAAATATTAGTTAATCCAAGCCAATGAGATTGTAAAGCCTGATAACTGGTCTGGCTAATGCCAATATCTATCGCTAGCTGTAGTCATGTTTTTTGTCTACACTGTTGCCCTAGGCAGTGAGATGCAGCAGCAACATGACAGCTCTCAGCCACACATGATAATTTAAGAGAGAAAAAATATCTTATTTCAACTCCAAACCAGGGCAGAACAGTTTAAAAAAAAATCAAGACAACTTGCAAAAATTGATTTAGATAGCAGTGACATTCTGAAGAACTTATTTGCAAGTCTGTGCTGTGCAATTTGAGATAAAAACTGTTTAATCAAATGAAGGTGAGCACTGCTTGTTTGCTTTGCAACACCACTGCTGTGCATACATAACAACAGGCTAAAGCAAACACACTGAGAGAGGAGTGATCCCCCTTTAAATATATACTTTCATCCAGTGTTTGGTCCCAGTTGCTGCTGCCCTTTCATTTACAGTCAAGCATAAGTGCTTGAATTGTAGCCTCAGAAGCCAAAAACTACTCATTTTTAAAATTATGTAAGCCAGATAAAGCTGTCACTTTGAATCACAACTTATCAGTGAGGCGATATTTGGATTTTCAGCATTGAAGATAGCTATTGTGAGTTTTTGCATTCCTTTGTTCAACATGTTCAAGAAGAGAAATGTCTCTTGACTCTCATGTCCACTTTGAAGTATGCAGAGGCCCGTTGCCTCCTGCTCCCTGAGCTCCAGGGAGATGGGGCTCACCATTCCCATGACACCCACATGCAGCCACGGAGGAGAATGGGGCTCGCTTGGGGCTCAGCCTGCAGGAAGGCAGCACTGCTTTCAAACACGCTGTGCTGCTCCTTCTTGTGCTTGTTTTTCAATTGCATGGAGAGGATGTTAATGAGTGTCTGAGCTACGGCAGGCAAGCCCAGGGCATTTCAAACGTGGAAGAACTTCACAGAGAAATAATCTGCATAAAATCTGAGAAGCCATTATTAAGAAGGAGGAAAAGAAAATGCAAGCAGAAAGCATCCTCTCTCGGCAGCCAAGAGTGGCAAGAGAAGAATAGCCCTACAGAGAAAAATTTATTCATTTGATCCATTATTTATATAAAGTGTCCTTTGTAAACCTGATTTCCCATCACCCTGGATGACAGCAGGGGGAAGACAGGAAAAGAAGAGGTCCAACTTCATACTTCCAAGGGAAAGACAGCCTGTCTGGGCACCCTGTGTCATGCAAGTATCCCAGAGGCTTTCAAGCCCTAGTGCCATGAGAGGCCAGGGCCATCCCTGCAGGTGGGAAGCACCTCACCAAGCACCCCCACACTTAAGAGTAGTAGCTCTGGGCTTCTAAGCAGACATTTCCTTCTTTTTGAAGATGGATTGGAGTCCTTGTTGTCCCAATGAAATTGCTTAAGCCACCAAGCAAAACCACTAAAAATAAAAGCATTTAATGTGGTGTTTTCACATGAACACACAGAAAGGCAACAGCCTGCAACAGTACTGACATAGCGTATATAAATAAGGACAAAGATTAAAAATACTTTGGAAATGATAGACTCTGGGAACAGTTAGCGGCTGCTCTGGGAAGAAGCATCCTCATGAGTCATTGCACAGAGCAGACAAACGAGACACATCCAAGCATGACTAAAACTCTCCCGTGCCTGGGAGACAGTGTGAATTCATTGGCAACAGCCAGGGTCCTAGGGATGGAATCTGTCAGCCACCACCATCTGCAGCATGATGAGCCCAGCACCACAGACAAAAGCCCAAAGCTCTGAACCCCTCCTGGAACTGCTCTGTCTGGAGACAGCACCCACCCCCTTGGCAGGTAAGGCATCTGACACATGCAGGCCTGGGCAATGCCCCATAGGTAACTTTGCTTCGACCTGAACAAATCTCAGCTGTGCCAGAAGCCAGACAGCCCCTGAGCTAGAGCCATCAGTAAAGAGGGACAGTAGAGAGTTATATTTGTCTCATCTATATGGGAACAGTGTATTTAGTTTTATGTACAAGACTGCCTTGCCAAGCAGTCACCCATACAGAGAGATATGAGATATGCCAAGTAGGGACAATGGGGAGGGGAGGAGTGAACAAATGCTTGACCCAGCAATTGCCCCCAGTGCAAGCAAGAGCAGAGATAGCAGGAGCAGACCCAGCTCTCCCTGTGGGGCCATTTGATCTTTGTCTGTGCCCCATCTCTGCTCAGAGGCAAAGCTGAGATTCTCAAGTCTCTGCTAACAGCAGGCTGCAGGGACAGGACCGAAGTGCAGTCAGAAAAACACGGTGCCCTTCAGAGAAAAGCACACAGACAGCTTCAGCCTCTGGAGGGAATGATTACAGACACATCCAAAAAGCACATGCTACTACCACAGCAAACAGCCTCTGCCCTTCCTCACAGCATCATCATCAGTCTGGTCCCTGAAGAACCACAGCTCTTTCTTTGCTGTGACAGAGGCTCCTAACACCAGCAACTCCCAGCTCACACATCTACAGCTCCCCTATATTTCCAACTTAGGGTCAGACTGGGGACAAGCATCCCTGATAAAGTACCAAAAAACATCCTTTGTCCAGAGCAGCACAAAGATTTGTATCTTTAAAAAAATTTCACAATTAAAAAAAGTGACAAATTCCAGCTAAGCTGCACAAGGCTCCAATGCCCTGTTCTGACAGCTACAGCCAATCAGACTGAACTACCAGTTCATATCCCAATATTCACACCTCCTGCCACCAGTTGTTTCAGAAAGCTGTCAAGAGCAGAGCTCTAATTCCTGCTGGCTGCTGGTTCTTAAAGATTAGAAGACAAATATAATTGGATTCCAGAGATTATTTGCTTTGCTGAGAAGGGCTGAGAAGTGTTTAGATGGTCCCCCAGCTGATTAAATCTTTATTTCACAGTAGTGACCCTGTGTGTATCCTGCCTCAGAGTGCTTGCAGACAGGTTCTTGGCAAGACTGGCTTACTGGAGCACTTTGGCTTAACAAGACCACTGACATTGGCCAGCTGTGATTGGGGTTTATCCTATATCTAGGTTTCATCTCATTTCTGCAGCTCAGACCAAAGAACTGAACCCATCTTCAGCCCTTTCCCCCAATTTAATGACTAATCAGCCAGTTGCTTTACCAGCCATCCAGATATCTTGAGCCTAATAGAGCCTTTGGCACCATTTGCAGCAGATCACAAATGGATGAAGCCCTCTCACCTCTCACACTGTTTTTCACACATAGCCACAAGACTCTGCCTGCCCCAGGCACTCTAGCTTCCAAAGACTAAGCTTCTGCCCCAGACAGCCTTTGCCAGCCTCCTGGTCTCCTCAGCTTAACCCTCCCTGGGTGAACACGAAGTCAAGACACTCATTGTTCAGAACTGTGCCACTGTAACATGAAGGCAGTGACCAAGGGCTGCCTCCAGCTCAAGCTAAAATAAAGGGATGAGTTTATTGGGGAAGCTGCTTTCCTTGTTCCTGACTTGAAAAGCTGGCATCCAGAGCCTCTCCTTCCAGGCCCATTCCGTGCTGTATACTGTTTGTGCACTTCAGCCCTTTGGAAACAGAGAGAAAAATAGAGCCAAAAAGAAGCAGAGAAGGGCATGCCTCCAAAGGAGGACTGGAGGCAAGCTTAGATGTCAAGATGTGGGTAAGGGTTACAGCCCATCATTCTCATTGCTAACAGTGGGGAGAAAGCAAAAACAAGCCAACGTGTTAAAAACTTGGAACCGAAAAGCCAAAAAATACAGCCTAGCAAGAGTACAGAGAAAGCTGGGAGAGCACACAGGGCCCTGCAGTGAACAGGGCTCCCTTTGTAAGCAAGCACTCCAGCTCTTCCCAGAACCAGCAGGTCAGACATGCTGCACAAGTTTTGGTTAGATAGTGGTTTGCCCCAAAGTAGAATGAAATATAATTTATATACAGAAAGAAATTAATCCCTGCAATCCTTGCAAAGGTCCAGTTTCAAGCGCGCTGCGGTGTTGCTGAGGGCTGCTGTGAGCCTGCAGCACTCCCCTCTCAGTGCAGCACATTTTCTATTCACAGCTTGCGAGGCTGGGCAATCCCAGCCATGCATTGGTGCAAGGCGATTCAGAGGGACGATGAATCCTTGGAAAGCAGGAGGGCTCGCATGCGTCTACAGGATGCCTGTAGCAGAGAATGAGAGCAGTTGAATGCCTGAGACGCAGAACACCATGCAAAAAAAGGTGGACATTCTCCCCCTGCAAGGACCCTTCCCTGGTGTCATCCTCCCACATCTTTTGCTAAAGCTCTAGATGAGGCAGTGAGCAGACAGGAACAACAGCAGTCGGTCTTGCGCTGCACCAACCTCTTGTCCCACTGCCACCCTGACAGGCTGTTGGCACTACCCTGTGCTGCCAGCTTCCCTCTGCTTCCTGCAACAGTCAGCCTGCCAACTCACAGGCAGAAGAGCTGTACGACCTTTCAGGGTCTGGCTTCCAGCATGTCACCTGCCTGCAGTTCGGCATGGGGCAGACTGCTACGAGCTGGGGCACCACAGCTGTCACAGAGCCTTGAGTGTGTGCTGTCACCTCACAGGTTCCAGCACACCAAGTTCCCTGCAGGAAGGGGAATGGGAGGTAAAGGGGAAGTGTCTCACCTCTTTCTGGCCGTCCAAAGACTTCAGCTTTTCCTGGGGCATATGAGCTGGAGAGCCACATTTCTGTAACTGGACAAGAGAGGTCAATAGGAGTAGAGAGCTGGGCTGGTGAATGAACTGGCACCCATGCCCTTCCCTGGGAGCAGCCTGTACCACCAAAGAGCAGCATCTATCACCCAAACCCACTCTTGGTTTGTCTGGGCCAAGAGACAACCCTACTGCATACAGGCAGCAGGCTTTGTACAACCTGTGGAAAAGGATGAGAGGGAGGGGGGCACAAGACAATGCCCCAGGGGAGGACACAGCCAGAGAGACGAGACTGGAGCAGAGGCCCAGTGCTGTCTTCCCTGCTCTGGTGATACTCCTGCTAGCTGCTCTGCTCTTCTCAGAACAGCTTCTCTGGACCTTATTTTATCATATAGAAGAAACTTGGAAGCCTTCTCTTGGGCAGAGAACAGCTCCCCAGGGACAGCTGAAGTTGCACTCAAGCTCCCCTCACACACTTTCCCACCAGCAGCTTCAGTGGTGCTGGGAGCAGCTCTTACCAGTTGGACATTCTCTTTGCTGACCCGCACAGGCTCTGGTGTGGCATCCCTGCTCTTCCTCTCCAGGATAACTGGAGTTCCCAAAACTTTCCGCTGTTGTAAGAAGAAAGGGCTGTTGGCTAGTGCTTAGAGTGCAAAGTAAAAAAGAAAGGGAAGGAGCAGGATGCGTTGCTGGTAAGCAGTTGAATGCTGGGAAAGAAAAAAAGGAAGCCAAGCTGGGACAAAGATTGCAAAGCAGAACCACTTGAAATACCACACCACTAGGCTGAGCCTGCCTGATTGTAAAGGGTTTGGGAGCTGACCTGAGGCCTGACCAGGAGCTCAGCCTATCAGAAGAAGGTACATGCTGCTGTAGGGCAGTCCATAATGTGCTAAAACCCATGCTAACATGCTAGACTACATGACCAGCTCCCTGTCAGTCCTCATCTCATCTCAGGAAGCAATCAATTTTCCAGAAAGATGCATAGATCCTATAGCCATGTGTTTCAAGATAATTACACCTTACACTAACAAGGCTTATTGCTTTTCTGCACCAGTGGATCTGTACTGTTTGGCAGGCAATACTTTGAGGAGTCCCTACACTTTGAGGATCTCATTCAAGGCAGGGAAAGGCAGAAGCAAAAAGCAACATCAGAAATTCACAGTGGAGAGCAAGGGTCAGAGGCTGCTTTTACCTTAATGAGGCCACTGAAGGAGCGCGAGCGGGTACGTCGCGGTGCTGGGGATGTGGGCACATCAGAGCCAGGAGTCAAAGCTGTTGTATGCTTATTAAACTAGGAGAAAATATGAGAGCAGCATTTTAGCACAGTTATACCTGTCCCTTACTGCTGTGTTCTGTTCTTCCTGCTGTCCCAGAAGTCAGTTTCTTTCCTACACCCATGAAAATGGAGGAGCAGCTCAGAACTGCAGGAGTAAGAAAGCAGAGGAAGGCCACACCTTCCAACCAGGATTACAGGGAGTTTGGGTGCAAAGGTGCTTTGTGCTGGTTACCAGATTAAACAAAAGCAGCAGATGTTGGGAGCAGAAAGAAGGCTGGGCAGCAGCTGTAGGCTGGCAGCCACAACTCGTGCTGACCATATTGACTAGTCTGTCTGATGCAGCAAGTTGTCTGACACCAAGAGGAGACCAGTTTGTCCACTCTCTGCAGGCAACAGGGGAAGAACCTTTTCCCTTTCTGAGGGAAGAAGCTCAACAAGGCCATGATCAGGACTGTGAAACTGCTAGCAAGCAAGTCCTTAGCTTGAAAAACAGAGCTCAAAAGCACTGCTTGGTACAGCAACATCCAGGACACCTTCTCCTCCTGTCTTCTTACAACTGTGCCCCTTATGCAGCCCAGAGCCCACTTTCCCCAGCCTGCCCAGGGTTAGGAGCAGCTCTCAAGAAGGCCCTGTCTTTGGCCCCGGGCCCAGGATTGTGCTGACAAGCACACCCCAAGATACCTCTCCTCCCCACACTACCTGCCGGATAAGTTTCTTCTTCTTTGCAGAGTCAGGCATATTGTGGACGTGGTGGAAGAGCTCCTTCAGTGCCTCCTCAGTGCGCTGCTGGGTCTCCTCCTGATGGCAAGAGTCCAGCCGGCATCGCTTCTGAGACTTGAGGGGCTGCAGCTCCTTGGAGCCAGAAGACGTCAGCAAATCCAGGTCGTCCTGGGAAAGTGGAGACAGGAGTCGCTTGCCATGCTTTAACCCCAACGAGCCACCCATCTGAGCCAGGCTAGAGGAGTCTCTTGAGCTGCCTCAACCCCAGTGAATGCACAGGGATGTGTTTTCCCTACCCCTCTGCAGCAGCACTGCATCAGCAGGCCCTGTGCCAGGAAGAGGTGACAGCAATACAAAGGTGACCCCATTGCTTCTTCCCTCCCCTCCCAGATGCGAGCTGCAGAAGCCCTTCCAGGCTTGAGAAGGGTCAGTGCAGCTCCTTGCCATGCATCTTCCCTCTTCTGCAGCTATATGAGGCAGGGAAGCATTGGCTGGCAAGACACAAATGTTGTCCCAGTAGCAGCAAGTAGCCTTTATCTCAGCATTTCTGCCAAGCACCCTGGCCATGGCAGCAGGCATGTCTGTCTGTTTGGAAGGCACAGCCCTGTGAAGGAGCAGGTGCTGCGTGTACTGGGCACAGGGAGCAGGTTTGCTGCTAAACAGGGGCTCGTAGCTTTCCTTCCCTGTGCTTTTGATTAACAGATGCTTCAACTCTGTCCAATTTCCCTAATGCAGCCGCCTGCACTACCACACCATATGCTTCTCTTGCTCCTGCCCTCTGACAGACCCTCTTTCATGATTTGGTTTGTTTTCAGCTTCTATCACTCACAAAGATCCTTTCATAGCGTCACAGCCTCTATCCTTTCATGGAGGGCAGGCGCTGCATTTTCTGGCCTTACCTTTGATGTGTGAGCTCTGGATCCCAGATAGTGAAGCCTGGCACACTCCCGGATGTACACCGGAGCCTGTGACAATGAGCAGAGAACAGGCCAAATGTATGTTTAACATCTTTGGCCTTGGGGCAACAGTGGCTCCAGCAAGAGTTGCTTTTCAACCACACAACACAAGCTACTTGTATCAAGACTCAGCCATTCTGGGCAAACAAAGCCATGGAATTTCATGTCCTCAATGCACTCTGTGTTCACAGTATCCTACACATGCAGATATTCAGCACAAGTGGAACTCAGAGTAGGCAAAAGTTCCTGTGGAACCCTGCTCTAAGTAATTGCCCCAGCTCTGAGCTGGCTTAATTGAGTCCTCACAAAGAAGGTAGAAGGGGAACTCTCCACAAGAGGACTCTGCAGCGAGCAGATGCCTCCAGTGACCAGGAAGGCCCTGAGAAGTCAAGAGACTGTTTGTTGTAGAAACATTTTCCTTGGATGAACAGTTGAAAGCCCCATACTCCCGGCTGTCCTACCACAACACCCTGCTCAGAGCAGGACTGTGCCTGTAAAAACAGTGAGCTGATGACCTTTTGCAGAGAAATTCACAACAAAACAACCCATGGCATCAGGTATTCTGCTCTTGGCAGCACTCAGGCAGGACAAACCTCTTCCATTTCCTTATCCTGCCAGAACCTGAGTGCAGCCCAGTGTGTACCTGCCCTTGGGAGCCAGGTTTCCTGCTGGGCAGCAGGTGCTGGTGTCCAGCAGAGGGGAGTGTTACACTGCACCGTGCTGCTGACCTGCCCTGGCAAAGCCACCTCCTGGGCTGCCCAGCAAAGACCTCCTCCCTAGTCACTGTAGGAACAGTTTCTTGTAGAAAGTCTCCTTCTCCTACCACAGAAGAGAGCCAACAGAATATACATTCACCATGTAGGATCTGTCTGGACAAGGGGCATTCAGTCTCCTGGTGATGGAGGCAGGAAAGCAAGATGCCAAAGCACACTTACCTTGAAGAGTTTCTGTGAATGTTTGATCATGAAGGTCACTCCATAGTTTAGCTTTGTGATATTTTCCTGAAGGTCATTTGCTGTCACCTGGCAAGGGGACACAGCCAAAGGTACATTAGAATGGGAGGAGGAGGGGTCTCTTCTGGAACACAGACACACACGGTGCTGCAGCAGATCTACTCTGAGACGACAGGCAGGCAGGGCTTTTAGCATGCCAACAGCAGAGCCCACAGAGCCAAAGTAGCTCTGAGAGGAGAATCAGATAACTCTGTAGTCAAACAGTCCACCAGCAGCATAAGAAACCTTGAATAGAGATCTGCAAGGTTTTTCTGGAGCTGACATTCCAAGAAGAAGCATGATTGTGCTGTGCTTTCAATTTTACTGAAAAAGTAGATGCATAAGGTGCAAATGAGACCCATGGCAGGTCTGGGCTGAACACTGAGTCTGAGTCCTGCCAGGAAGCTCCCACCTCTCCATCACAGCCTTCAACCTTCACATCCTTGAGTCAGTACTTAACCTTCTCATCTTGTTTTTTCCGCTGCCAAGCCTTTGCTTTTTACCTTGCAATATCCCACCCACAGACACTGAGGCATTGCTTACATTTCTGGGCCATAGGATGTGGGGTGCAAACATGAGGGCAAGGTTGTGGGCAGACATCTTGTTCTTGTCCTGCTTCTTGGCAGTCTGGTAGAGCAAGTCCAGCAGCAGTTTGAGCAGACTGCGGTTGGGAGCGGGAAGGATCAAAAACAGCAGCTGGAGGGCTTCAATTTGGCGCTCTTTGTCTGGAGTGCTGGTCTTATTGCCCTTCTCATCAAACAGCATCAAGTCTGCCAAATCACAAGGCAGAACATGAAGGACATACATTACCCTTCCTCAGAGCAGTCTGTTGCAACTGCTTATCCTTTCCTCTTCATATGCAGATCTCCTACAAACCCCTGCACAGTTCTTGGCCCTCCATCTCTCTTCTCCCCAGCTCCTAAGCTCCCCACTTGATGTGTTAATCTATGCTACTCCTCCCACAGAACAACAGAGCTGCTAAGAGCTGTGATGGCTTGAAGGCAAGATGGAAGAAGTTCACATAAGGTAGTTCAATAATAGTTATTAAATACATAGAAACCACAACTTTCTCAGAACCCCGGACATAAAACAGATGGAGACCCAGGTTATCACTATGGGCTTCACCACTGTGGTATCTGAGAGAACGGTCTAGACAGACTTGGTCTGATTCGTTAATCAGCTCTGGTCTTTCAGTCACCAGGCTGAGGTGGCAGGAAGATTCCTTCTTACACTGCCTTTAAGGAATACACTTCACAGCCTAGCATGCTTTCTAGAAGGCACATTCCAATCTTTCTGCCCATCACTGCCTCTTGCTGCCCACTCACCTGCAATTTTGAGGTGGGCATGGAAGTGCTTGTGTGTCAGCAGTGGCTCTGGTAATTCACCCAGGAACATCTTAAGTAGAGTGGCCACATCATTGGAATGAAACTCCCCAGAGTCCAGGTCAATATCCGTACCACTGTTCAGAGCATCCTTTAAGATCTGTTGCCTGATGCTGTTGCCTGGCACTCGAAACAAGCCTTCTGCTCTTAGATCTGCTCAGCAGAGGGAAGAAAAAAGAGCACTGAATAATCAGAGGTTGATTTCCCACCTTCTTACTAAAGCAGTTCCCTCCTCTTTCCAGATCTTGACAGCAAACCTCAATGAACCACATTGAGAACATGGCTTCAAGCTGCCCCCCATCAGTAGAGAAAGTCCTTGTACAGAGGGAAATAGACCAATATATCTGCTAGGCAATTCTGGGGAACAGTTGCTCAGTGCCGTCCCAAACTCCTCGTGCTGGAGAGCTCAGAGCTTGTCACTCTGTCTGCACCAGAGACCTGAGATGGGCCAGATACCCATTGGGATAGGAAGACAGCAAACAGAGCCACTTACTTTTGTGCAGATACTCGATTAGCTGGGAAACCTGTGCAATGCCTTCTTCTGTCAGCGGTGAGCCAAACACCACCCCTTTCTCTGCAGAACAGAAGACAGCTCAGAACCCCATGGCCACAGAAAATTATGCTCCCCAAAGAGCAGGATTTCAACATGCAAAGACCAGTGCCCCAAAATGTTAAGGGTGAAGGTCACAAGGACCTTCATAGATGTGAGATATTAAAACCACTCCAAAAAAAGTCACTTCATCTCATCATGCTGTACTCACATGGGCTTCATTATCCTGCTTCTTACCTCACTTTAATTACAGCTAAAGCAAATATTCTCTAGCCCTTGAAGAAAAAATAACACCAGAACAGATGCTTCAGTTTAAAATGGCATAGAATCTGCAACCTTATGAAAAGAGCAAAGTGAGAAAGGCAGATGCTGGACAGCCCTGGTGCCTGCTACATTGGCACACTCCACACCATGAAAGAAACATCCAGATTAATCCTCACTGTGGCTTCACATGAAGTGGAGCAGAAAGAAGAGTTGCAGCTAGGAGCTTATGGGAGAGGCAAATAAGCACTACTGGGGAGAGCAGACATAATCTGACTGGCTCACACTAGCTTCCTTTTCAGGCATGGGTAAAACATGGAGTTTCCTCATCCCAGTGAATCTCTCTTCCAATCTCTCTCAGCTGCTCTGGTCAGAGTAAAGTCTGAAAGCTGAACAAGGCAGGAGAGTAGCAAAGCAATAAGCTGGGCTCCTCTCACTCTTGGAGTCTGTTCCCATCTCACGGGACTGAGATTGGGCATGAGCTGCCAGCTCCAGAAATCCAGTAAATAACACAGGCTATAGTCCCAAAAGATGGAAGCAACTGAGCTGAAAGGAAGGAGATTCCTGCAGGGAAGGAAACATTAGATGAGAAGTCCATTTAACTGAAGGGAATTTGTTGAACCAATGTAGAATACTCTTCTTGTTCACAGAGGAACTTCCCAGGTGAGACAGTGATTATCCAGAAGGACAGTGTTTTCTAATAAATGCAACCTTACTACTGAATGGGTTTTTCTGCCAAACACACACAGCTAGTATGATCTGTCCCTTAGAAACTGGAAACAACTTCCAGAGACTTCACTGGCAGCAACCAGAACTCTGGGCACCACACTTCTTCCCTCAGATGCACATAGGATTGGACTGGAGACAAGATACTGCATAGACTGTACCACAACATGCTGACTGGGACGGAGAACTGGAACCAGGTACAGAGCTGGTTTGTCCCCCTTGTATTTAGGCTTCAAAGAGACAACAGATGTAAGAAAAGAATATTCCTCCCTTCTCCATGACTAGACTGCCAGGAACATGGGTCACATGTCAGGGCAGGCTGGATGCTTGCACTGAAGGTTTCTCTCCTTACTGCTACAGCTGATAGCCCAGCAATCTAAGCAATGCACTGGTTGCTTTGATAAAAGTTATCTCCCCCAAAAGCTTTCTCTTGTCTTTATTTTTTTTTCCCCTCATATCTTATTTTGATTTTACTTTTGGTCTTTTGTACTACTGATCTTATAGCTCTGTGGTGTTGATGCTCACAGGGAGAGACCTGATTAACCCCATGCACTTCTCTAGCAGCCATCCTGTGTAACTAAATTTATTCCACCTGAAGAATGTTCTGCTTTCTTCCAGGAATTCTGAAATACATGGTAAGCCACCAGGAACTCCAGTCTCCTGTTAAAGCAAGAACTTTTTGACCTCACTCTGATAAAGTACATGCTTCACTCTTGTAAGAGAAAGGAGAGCAATGTGAGCTCTTGATCAATAAGAAAGATCTGAAAGGTTTGAGTGCAAAGGGAGAGAATGATCGGCCGAAGAATCTTGTCCTTGAAGAAAACTAAGCTCATTAGACATTCAACAGATAGAATCAACAGTGGCCAGGAATAGAAGAGGAAAATACATCTTGAGACATGCAGGGCCTGACAAATTCGATTTAGTTTTGAAGTCAGAAGCTGGTATCTGAATGCGAATTTGATTCTCAAAGAAACCTGAAAGATGTCTCTAGAGAACGGATGCTGCATTACAAAGGCTTAGATGTTATTGTAGGATTGCTTCTGAAACTAAGCAGCAGCATGAGATTGAGCTTCCTGATGCTCAAAAACATTGTAAGTATTTGCAGTCTGATCAGATCTGAGCTCCATGGTCCTTGGCCTCTGGCTTGGAAGAAATAAAACTTGCTTGTTCTAGCTGGTCTATAACATGAAGAAAAACAAATGATGGCTCCAAGATGAAACACACAATACATGAAACTGATTTTCTTGTAGGCACAAACTTCTTTTTCTCAGAGTTTGGCCAAGGAGTTCACAGACAGTGCTTGTCAATGCTGGGAGATGCTGCCGTTGCAGCCTGGGAGAGCAGCCAGCAGACTTGGAAACATCTGCTAGCTGTAGTGACACACGGCCATGGAGACATCTGAATGGGGGAAGGCAGAGCTCTTGGGGAAGAGAGTTAGCAGGAGATGTCAGGTCTGATAAGAGCAGTGCTCCAGCAGAGTACAGATAATTTAATAAAAAAATTGAGCTGGAGAAGGCTCACCAGCCCCTGCTGGAAAGTTTTGACAAGAACATGGGGATTTCCATGCATATTAAGAAAACATTTTCAATTTGGTTACTCATTTCTGTTTGTCAAGTGGCAAGTGCTTGAATTTAAGGTGTCCTGCTACTCTCTGGGAAGAGGCAGAAGCAATAACAGGTATGAGCACAGTCTTAACTGCAGTTTAGGGGCAGCATGAAGACCTGTTATTATGGAGCAGCAAAGTTATGGCAATATTAAGTAATTCTCATCTTGATCTGTAGCTTTTTTGATTTGAGACTTGATTTGAATTATTTTATTTTCCTAGGATGAGTATATATACCAGGATTCTTGCCAGGTCAGACAGAAGTGGAGAGCTGAAGCTGCCACCAGAAAATTCTGCCTGATCAGTGGGGCTGCAAAGCTTGTCCTTATGAAATACAGTGGAGGAATAGGCTTGGTAGAATCATAAACACTTAGAAAAATTATTTAATGGTTGAAGACAGAAAAAAGCTGTAGTCAAACTGTGCCATAGCAATAGCTCCCTTCTCTGAAATACTCACAATAACAGAACTGCTCAAGTGAAGGAGAAGACTAATCAGAAGTGTTCAACCTCAGGCTGCCAACACCTGAAGGCAGCTCACAGCTTCTCTGCCAGCAGCCAGCCAGTCTAAGCTGGGAAACCAGAGCTGAGGAGAAATGTGAGTGGCCCAGATGGAGGCTGCTTCTGTCTAGATGAGTGAGAAGGTTTAACTGAACTTATCAGGAGAACCAGGCTCCCCTTGAGTGTGGGCAAAGGGGGGAGAAGACACACACACACCTAGAACATCCTTTTAGTTTCAACAAAATAGAGTAGTAAATGCCAGCCATTGAAGAGGAAAGGATCTGAACACAATCACACTCAAAAGAAGACTTCTGCAAAGAGCCTGGGACTAATATTTCATAACCAAGACAGCTGAACTTGAGAGAAGATAAGAATTCAGTTTAGTGGAAGAAAACTCTGGTGGAATGCTTGTCTAAGACAGAGAGTTATGTCACCTCTCAGAGTTGACATTGGGCTTCATCAGTCAGTCTGCAGAGCTTTGTCACTGACTCACTGGATTGGGATGTGGATCAGAGCAGCACTAGCATTTGGATGCAAGATGCTTACAGATTTTTGAGCTGCACAGTGGGCAGCTGACCCACTGAAGCCAACCTGACATACACCACAGCAATAATCCCAGAAGAAGGGTATTTTCAAAGTACAGGGCATTTCTGGGATCAATTTCCTGGCCTATTTTGCTCCTTTCTAGAAGTGGCATCCCCAGAGATTAGGAAACCATAATATTAAGCATTCTACATGAGCTCAGAACTATGGGCTGGAAGTTTTGTAAACTAAGTGTAACAAATGATGTCAGCATCACTCTAAAGGTGGGCACCAGACTTCATGCCAGCCACACTCACCCTTGCGCTTCAGAGACATCAGAGAACGAAAAAATCCAGAGGCTGTGCTGTTTGCCCCAGGCAGCTTTGGGTCCTCTTCTCCCATTAGCTGGGCCAGCTCTGTCCCAGGCAAATCAATGAGCCTGGTAATGTTGCTGACGACCAGCTCTGTGAACACCTCTGGTTTTTCATGGCGCAGCTTTTCCACAAAGAAGTCAGGATTGAAGATGATCGGCTGGCTGCGGAGGGAGGAGTCATTGCAGATGACAAAATTGCAGATGGCATCACTGAAAAAAGGGAAAGAGGAAAAGAAAATACAGTAACTCCTCATCACTTTGGTTTTTACAGCCAGCTGGTCTGCCCTGAAGGAGACATCTGCTGACACAGGAGCTACCAGTCTACACCAACAGCACTGTCTGACTTTGGTGAGTGTTCAGCACAGCACAGTTACATTTCCCTATGGAGCAAAATAATTTCTGGACTATTTGTACAACACAGCCTAAGACTAGCACTGCACAATGTGATGGCAGGCAACAGGTGGCAATACCCAAACTACACCTACATCTACTACTTGTTTCACTGTATCTACATCATACTAGCTTTGACAGAGATGATGCCCAATATTTCACATTAACTTGTTGCTTTAAGTCATAAATAAGTTTGGTTTCATCTCCCTTTCTTCCCAGAAATTCACTCCCAGTGGCCCAAAAGTCTGAAAAACAATCTAAGTTTTTTCATGGCCAGCTTACACTCTCAGTTCTCATTGCCACTCTATCATACCTACCTTTCTATCAACAAATAGTTCCCATGTCCTGGGACTTTGTTTTTAAGGTCATAAATGTGCAGTAACACTTAACCCTCAGTTTTGCTGTGGGTGTGGTCAAATGCTCCCAGGTGACATGCTGCCAACCCTTTGGTTACTGATCTCTGCCAGCTCCACACTCTGAGTCTGCAGCAAGTGAGACTTCATTACCGTGAGCCATGCAAGATCAGTCCTTGAGGAACTTTTCAGCCAGATCATCCCTTTTCAGCTCATCCAGTTCTTACCTCTTTGTCATCCCTTCACCTGACCTCCCTATTCTCTACTTTCACCTACTTTCTTAATTTCAGAGCTTCTCAAATGTGATATGGGAAAAGGGATACACCCCAGATGTTTCTCTACTAAGAGTTATCTCAAAGAGAGATATAACCTTACCAGAGGATAGGTACATTTGCCATGCTGAAAATCAAATAGTTATCAAATAGATATCTCATGGTAATCAGCACTCTTAATGCTAATATTTAACTTTTATCCCAAATTTTTATTTCCATCTATCTCTAGGTATTCCATTACCATCTTCCCACCAAAAAATGTTTCAAACATTTTCGTGTTTCTTAAGTCAAGCCTACAGGCTAGAGTTGCCCAGCTTGCTTCTCCCACCACTATTTTACTTAAAGGTCAGGATTAGTGTAATTATTCTCCAGTCATGAGCTACTGTCCTGATTTCATACTCAGCTGTAGTGACAGCCTGGCTCTGGGAATGGGTGTGCCAGTTCTTCCAGGGCTCTGGGAGGAGGATGCCGACCCATTCAGCTTGCACATACTGTATGTGTTCACCACGTGATATACCCCAATCCTTCAATCATTCTTTAGCTCTTATATAATACTTTCTACTCTTTTTACATCCATTCTCAGCTGTGAGCTCTCACTGGACACCATTTTCCAAGAGGGGCTGCCAAGTGCACAGTTAGGGATGCTGTGCTTATGTACCAGGGATCACGTCAGTCCCTTAGAGGCAGATGTAGGGCAGCAAGTGCTCTGCTGAACACCCCCAAACCCATAAAGACTTTCCCTTCAAAATAGGCTTTTCTACAGAAAAAGCACCTTGATCTTCCTTGCCTCACTGCTGAAGGGTGGAGGCCATGCCTTTGTGTTCAGACTATGCTGGGCATCCCTGCTCACTGCTCAACACAGCTGCCACCAAAAGCGTTTTGCAGCCCACTGAACCTCACATCCATTGGCTCAAGAAACAGAACTCTTCACTACTGGTTCAGAGACCTCAGCAACTTCCTGTTCTGATGTAAACTGACAGGAGCTCATGACAGGAGGACATCAAAGCACTCACTGGCAAATCACCTGAACTCCAGCCCACCTCTGCACATTATCTGTGAACCCAACACTTATCTGAGCTACTGTAGTATGTTTTGACCTGAAAGACTATCTCCCAGGATTTCCAGAATGTGTGATCAGAATAACAGATTAGAAGCTGGGACTCAGGCTCCACAAGAAGAAAGCCACTTGCTGAAACAAGAGGAAATGAGGCTCTCAGCAACTCTTGCATCGTGAGAATCCATACCAAACCCCCTCCTCTTGACACTGCTCTTCACGGATGCCAAAGACGCCTTCAAGAGGATGGAGAGGAAGAAGGTCTGCAAGGCAGACTGCAAGGCAATCTGCCAGGTCATCTAAAATTTTAGAAAGCTCTTAAAGGCTCCCAGCTGCCTGGCTCAGTGGCCTAGCAAGCACACTGCTGACTCCAAATGGGGGCCATATTTTGCTGAGCACCTCCCAGCCTGTTTTTCAGCAGTTTATTATCTGCAATAAATCAAGACCAAAAAGCAACAATTCAGTATCAGCTGCCAAAAAGCAACTGCCAATTGATCTGATCATATTCGCATTTCATTGCATAGGGCTACAATGCACAAACAAGTGCCAGCTCTGCCCATAATGTGGAGCAAGCCCTTTGCCTGAAACCCATGACAACTCATTCTATGGCAATACAGATCCTGAGAAGGGTTAATAGCTAGTGTATAGGCCCAGTGACCCTGCCTGCAATGATCCGTGCACTGTTATTCACTCACTAGCAGTTTTGTTTCCCCACAGAGAAGATATGCAAATACTTTGCAGCAGTTACATCAAGCATCACAGATTATCTCTTCCCTCTGACAATTAGATATCTAGATTCACAGACAGAAAATTAAACAATTTTTTCAAATAGCGCTGACTGATTGATTTCTCTGCACAGTCTGTTTTACAAGTCGCACAAAGTCCAACAACATTTAATGCAAAAATAAATAGAAAAAAGTAAATTTCTTACATGAGTGCTGAGAGCTTTTGAAGAGGCATTAGGAAGCAGAGACAGGGAAAAGAACTTGCTCCTTGTTTCCAGCAACAAAAGAAACCTGCCTGTCCCAGCACAGCCTATGCAAATTCCACGCATGCTACGAGACACAAGGGCGCATTATTGGGTCTGAAAGGCCCCCTTGGCACATACTGGGCATCAGCCTTCACACAGGGACAAAACAGAAAAGAAAAGCTGGACAAATTGATTCATGTCTCTTGCCAAAGGCTGCGTAGCTGGAGTTTAACTGCAAATAATTCTTACATAGAAACCAGGGTTTTGAATTAGGACCAGCGTGGTATTAAGTGCTTTCCACCTGTATCCAAGAGGAATCCACAAAATAGTTCCAAGTCTACCCTGTGTTTACCATGAGTAAAGCCATGCAAACACATTCCCAACAGCATCCAAGCACAACCAATGTTACAGCACTGGCAGGACAATAGCCAAGTCCCTTAACTGCACAACCCCGTGCCCAGAAACCCTGCTAGAAACACTCTGTGCCTGCCTTTCACACTTTCAGATCCTTTCAGAGACAAGGCATGTAGATCGGCCCCTCAGAGCTGGAAACAGCACCTGGCCATTGCTCCTTGCTACCATTACTGTGCCACCATGTGCTGTTCATCCACTTCAGGATTCCTGTTCCATGTTTCTCTGGATTCCCACCCAGTTTCCCTGCCTGCTGCAGCTGGGACCAGCCTTGTATACGCTTATTGTGATATGGCACTTCAATGAGCTACTTAATTTTGAAAGGTCACTTTATTAGCAGCTCTTCCTTGCACAGAAAATTTGCTTTTGTATCATTATTGCTAATCAAAATGGAAATGTGAAGCAAACCCCTATTTCTGAGCAAAGATAAAGCCCCCACTGGCTTTACACACAATAACCCTGCCAATCCTTACTGCTGCACACATCATAACCTTCAGAAAGAGCCATGTGCCCCATCTGCTGTTTTAATGTTAAAAAAGGGAGATGGATGTACTCTACCTACACTCACAGTTTATATAACAGCAGCAAAGGAGAAACAAACATGTATTCATGGAGTTTATTACCTTTTTTTTTGCCTTGCTTGTAATTACAGAGTTATATTTTCTATATGCTGTGATCTCAGATTGCTTTACGACACGTCAAAAGACAATAAAATAAAGGAATAAATTGCTTCCTCTCCAGTCTCATGAATATAATCAAATCCCAATGAATAATAAAACCTTGTTCTAATAGGGTTGTGATTAAGACAGCAGATTAAAAAAAATGGGTCCTATATTGTGCTGAGATTCTTGCCATTCTAGTATCCTTCAGAGGCAAAGCCTGTGATCCCAGCCAAGTCACAAAGAAAGCTGTCTGTCACACACAACGTTTTTGCTTCAGGCATGACAGCCCCATCATTTCATGGGGAGTGGATGGTGCAGGAGGTCAAAATCATGATGGATCAATTAATCCCTAAGGTAACTAGATCCAGGCCAGGGAAATGCCTTGGAAACTAGGACAAAAATGAGACTTTAACTGCCAAAACCTGGTGATCAAACCTGTGGTGCAAGAGCTCTGCAAGCAGGCAGATTACTTCACATGGCAGCAAGCTTGCATTCAGGTAGGTGAGATGGAGCTGGTTTACTGGCTTTCAGATATTTGATATTGCTTTAAGTCCACACATGTGACAGAAGAAAGGTTCAAGAAACATGATAAAGAGCATAAGGAGAACAGAAAGCAAGCAAGAAAAGGAATAGGTACCTTTGGGGCAAGGCATCAGCTGCGTTTCTGTAGCTGGGAAAGTGGATATACTGAAAGTTAAAGATTTCAGAGGAGCCTGATGTGCCTAGTTCAGTGGGCAAAATCCATCTCCAGTGCTATTTTGCACACTTTGTATGTCATCACTAAGGCCCTGTGCTTCAGACACATTAAATAGACAAGTTATATCATATAGGAGTAAAAGGATTAAAGAGCTTTTGAAAATAAGGTAGATAATAGAAGAAAATCTCCCTCTATAATAACAAAATCTTTAGATTATAAGAAAGAGCAAGGCTGCTAGCAAATTCTAAGAGCAGGGTGATAAGTAGGCAGTGCTGAAGAACACAAAACATGAACAATTCTCTGCCTGGCTAAGCACAAAGGGACATGGGACAGATGCGCACAGGCTCGGATTTCCCCAGGGAGGGAGAAGTTGCATTGTTTCCTATTTTGTGCCAGAGTAAGGAATCAATTAATGAGGATGTCTGAAGACAGTATTTCCAGAGCCAGATAGGAGCCTTCCCAGATTTTGCAAAGAGATGAAAGAACCATAGTGGAATTATATGGAATCATTTTAAGTACAAAAGGACAAGAAGACAAATTATTTCCTAGACTAAAAAAGAATTTAAAAAAATAAAAGTAGTCTAATGGGAATGGACTGCAGAGACATTAGAAGTGACTTCACAGTTAAAGTTGTTTTGAGGGCTGTACTTCAGACTGACATTCTTGTAAGATGGTGTAACAAAGATCACATTCAGGCCTCAGACTTGGCACCCTAACTCTCCATAGGATGACTGATAAGCCTCTGAAAAATGTCAAGAAAAACACGCAGTAATTTTTGCCCAGGGTTATACTCATAAGGTCTTCAGGGGAAAAGTTCTTTTGTGATGAGTACACTGTGCACAGCACAGTGGGTGCCAATCCTTGCCTACTGTCTCTAGCCTTGACACAAGTAAGCCTTAGGAGATAACACTGCCTTTTAAATTTTTGCTTTGCTTTCTTCACATTTAAATATCTTACACAGAGTGATTCAGTTGTTTGGCTGTAAGAACCAGATAATAATATACAATTTAAACAGCAAGGAGCTGGCTAAGAAAGCTGCTGTTGTGAGATGGTGGCCTGTGCTCAACAACCTGGAACTGATGCAACTCCTGACCACCTTTTGGAAACCAGGTATATTGGTTATCCATGTCACAGCTATCATCTATGAATTCAAATTCTGTGTCTGTAAAGGACTCAGAGTGGATCTTGGCAACATTGGCTACACATCTGTGATGTAAACCTGGAGGAGACGGACCTATCTGAAAAGATAAAAGGGTTGGGAGGGGTGGGGGTCTGTGCTTTGGAAGAAAATGAAAATGCAATATATTACCAGTGTCAAAGAAAACAGCAGTAGCAAGACAGCTTGATATACGTGGAACAGCAAAAAATTTGCATTTCAGCATGAAATTTCTCAAGTTTGACCTGAGTGATTTCTTTGTGATATTTTTACTAATAGCCACTGGAATATTTTAAAGTCAATCAAGCAGTACTTCAATCAGCCATCACAACATCAGAGCATCCAGATGCCTTCTAATGCTAGGAGGGAAAGAACCAAGGGGTGCCTTAGAGAGGATCTGCATGTTCACTGCGTTGCTCCTCATCAAGTCTCCTTCCTAGTGCCACCACCCCAGGTCCAGGTGCTCCCACACTCTGTGATGGCTCAGCTGACTACCCACGACCCTGTAAAAAATGCAGAAAGGCAGCTACCACCAGAAATCCAGTAATTTTACATTAAAGATCTGCAAGCTCATATGTCTGCCTTAAAATCAGATTAACACAGTCACACAGTGTTAAATAGGAATGCTGCTCTGATTCTCATGATTGTCAATGCATTTGTGTCTCTATTTTAATATAAACTCCTACTGGGAGCAGCAATAGAAGAGGAGCCTTAGATCCAATCCTGATTTCACTGAAACCAGCACCAAAACTGAATCTTTTTAGATGGCAGCAGCTGCCTCTTCTTGTTACTGATCTGCTCACTTTTATCACAGTGGCATTGGGAACCTCGGTCACAGCTGGGGACTCCGCTGTGCTCCGTGCTGTACAAACAGAACAAAGGCAATACCCTGTCTTTAGAGGGCTGATAGCTAAATCTGAAATGAATGCTGGAGGGACAGAAAAGAGAAGGAATCCCAAGAGAAGAGGCAGCACTATCAGTCAGCATGACTGATATAACTGAACTCTGCCAGCTTTTCTGTAGACACTATTAAAAAGGAGGGCGAGGAAGGACAGGAAAAATAATCAGGTCACACTGCAGACATTTAGAAGAAATCCAGCTTTTGCGCAAGGGGTGACATGGGACTGAGTATAAAGGAGCTGGTTTGAAAGCTACCAGGCAGGGATGGCTGGGATATGGGGCTAAAGAGGCAAGAGCTGAGCTCCGCACACTGGTTGGGAGTTGCTGGTGAGGCACAGACAAGCCAGCAGTGCCAGGGAGCTGGAGAAGCCTGACAGTGCTGCAGGGCACTGTGTGGCACATCCAGACCCTCACTGCAGGGTGGGACACAGCCTGAGGAAGCCCCACAGCCATTTCCCACCAAACATGTCTGCTATATCCCCAGTGTGCTGGTGGGTATTTTCCAGTAGCCAATAATGATAGCATTGCCTTGTTCTTCTCATTTTAAAATGTCTTTATCCTCTTTATTTCTCCACGTTGAGTGCACCGGATGGAAGTCAATAACAGGCATGGCCCAGTCCTACCTATACCTCCTTGGCCTCTAGCAATCCAAAATTGCTGCTTTCACCTCTGACTGTCACCCTTACTCTTGCAGGTAAGAGTCCTAGGGCATCCTTCAGAGGCAGGATGAAAGGGAGTTCAGAGACCAGCAAAGACAGCAAAGACACACTGTCTAGATACTTCTCAGCCCAGTAGCTCCAAGTTAGTGTCCAGGTCAGAGCAGATCTACCATCTATAAACAGCAACCCATAACAATCAGGTTTAATTCTGATGTGAAAAATCAAGCAATTACACAAAAACAACACAGCAAAGTTAACAAGCTATTGTAGCAACCAGTCTGGGAATTGAGAGCAACCCAGCAAGGCAGGACAGATGTTTTCCTTGAGCCCTCCCACAGGATGATACCCAAAATTGGTAGCACCAGCTGGTAGTGCCCAGAACACATTTTTAAATCCCATTGTACCATCAGCTGGTAGACTGGTGCTTGAGCAAAGCACCATAATTTGAGTACAGTGTGCTGCAGCACTCACAGGTTTGCTTGACTGCAGTTGCTTTTTCTGAACTGAGAGGATACTGAGATCTGGGTCAGGACCCACAGACAGCCAGCTCCTCAGTACTGTTGGTGAGGTTTTGTAGTCACAGCCTGGCAAATACAGAGGATGAAGGTATCCAGGAATCACAGCTCTCGGTTTTGTTCACTACACTTCTGTAATTCCACAGTGTTCCAGAGGTGCAGTGAACAAGCTGAATCCTTGCATCTGTGTTTTGTATCACAGTGGTGTTTGCAAAGGATGATAGCACATCAAATCCCTCCTCATCAGCAATCCTCTGCAGACACCACTGAGTGTGTCAGAGGCCACATCCCTCATTCCAGATGTGTAAACTCTTACAGGCTGGAATTGTGATGAGGAACACCTGGATGCATGCCAGCATTTAAATAAGCTGGTGACATCTGGTCAGGGCTGCTGAGGCACACAGATAAACAGGCTGGGCCCGCCACAGAGCAGCGCAGCATGTGGCACCAGAGAGACACAGATACACAAAGCAGCCCAATTAACTCACCAAACTGAGCAGTATGGGGGCCTAGGGCTTTTGGAAGGGATCTGGGCAGGCTAGGATGTCAAAAATTGGAATACTGTACACAGATACCAGACTTCATTTGACAATAACCTACAGTGTCACTTTATGCAACTCTGATGAGATACAGCTTCTCTTCCCATCCTGCCTGACAGCTCATCTCTCTCTGGATCAACTGTTTCACTGCAGAGCCCAGGGAACTGTGATATATTTATACATGCTCCAGGGGCCACTCAAGAGAATGCAGACTGACATGTGCGTGAGGAGACCTTCAGGAACCCCTAAGAGCTTGTGAGGATGTTCCCTAAAAGGCATCCTGCTCTCCAAGGCACAGAGAGCCACAGCATGCTTGTCTCCTGCTAAAAGACAGCTTGCAAGCAGGGCTGTAGGAATGCCCATATGGAAGTCCCAAACCATAAAGCTATGTTTCAACCTTGAGTATGAGCTCCAGAAAAACAAAAAGGAAAACTAATGCCATTTCCCCTGAGAAATTCCTGCCTCTGAAAATCAGAGCTGCCACATTACTGTTCAAGAAGAAAGGATGTTTTGGCTGAAGTCCAAATTATTAGAGCTTTATAGGCCAAAAGCAAACACATTAAAAGTTCCTGTAAGCCAGCTGGCAGGCAATTATTAAGCAGCTTATCACATTCCCTGCTATCTGTAGTTTCTGAAAATAAAATTTATGATGAAACTCTAGATGGCTTAATTGCAATTACCTTGTGTAGAGGTGAGAAAGGCCAGGAGCCAAGGAATGAGGGTTTTGCACTTTGGAGCAAAGGGCTCAGTGCTCTTGTCAGACACTACAGTAAGTGTAATGCATTACCAGGATGAGAGGCCAGGGCACACCAGACCTGCAAAGCTTTGGAAAACTTCAACCTATTTATCCCACCAAGCAGCCACATTTCCTCCCAGCTCTCTGCCCATGCTGACTCCAAGATCCCTGTGACTTGGGAACACAGGAGCCCATGGTGTCATCCCTAGGATCACGGTGCAGGTTTGGTAACATCCTGCACAGCAGCAGCACAGCAGGGTTGTGCCTGAGTCCAGCAGAGTGCAGGGTAAGGAAAGGGCCTCAGCTCCCTGCTCCTGCCTCCAGACGAAGGGCAAGCGAAAATGAGATCCTACAGAACGAGCTAGATCTAAAATAATTGGAAAATATAGGCTCTCAGCTATGAACAGGAGCCCAACCCAACATACAGAGGGACGGTATTTCCAAGATGGAATTTACTTCAGTGCAACCATTTGACATTAGCCAGCGTTTTCATGCTGCCCTGTCTCCATTGCATCTGTTCATGTCACTTATTAAATCAACACACACTGAGGACTTCTGACCTTTAGGACAAGGCATTTGATTTCCCAGCAGTGGTTAGCACTGAGTGCTTCAGTTTCAGACTGAACTAAATGCCCAGGCACCTTTAAAGGAATGATAACGAAGCTCTGTGACATTTTCACAGGCATGTAAATGTGCACACAGCAACAAGGCAATGACCAGGCTGGCAAGGAGACCCAGACGCTGCTTTGGGTTATGTGGGAAGCAATGCTCCCCCTTCATGCAAACAGACAATAAACTGAAGTGTAGCAGAACAAGGATCCTCTTGTTGAAGCCCATCCCATCCTGGATGGGAACAGGACAGGGTGTTACATGCAAACATATCAAAATAATGCAAATACAACATGGCCTCGAGTTTGGTTCAAATGTGTACCTCACAGGACTTGGACTGAGTATGGGGTCAAACACAAGTCTAGGTCTCAAAGAGTCTTATGAGGGCTGTGGAAAAGGGAATATGTGAATAAGATTGTCCCCAGTTCCCAGGCTATCTTCAGAGAAAAGTAGCCATGTGTTCAGACTTGGCTTTAACTCTGAAATCAGCCATTTTTTCTGCCTGACCCTCAGCAAGTCACTTTGATTTTTTGCTATCAAGTCATGTTTACAGTGAACATTTTTCTATTTCCAGTAAAACACAGATGGCAACTGTGTCTCCTTTCATAACCTGTTTACGATGTGAGGTTTCGATGTCCAGTTGTGTGGTGCTACTCTATCCAAGCCATTTTAGCAAGATGCTTTATGGCTTTTTCCAGCTTCTTCCAGACCCATTGCTTTTTCCTTTCCACTCATCCCACCCCTGCCATATCAAATGGCCAAAATGAGTACCTGGCAAAGCATTTAGGCACTGCTTGAGTCCGACATTAAACGCATTCATTAAACAGACAGATGTTTCTCTTTTGAAATTGAGCACTCTGGCGCACTGCAATTTTCATTCTCAGTTGTGAAGAACCAGGCAGAGGTTAGAGAAACCACAAACAGAAGAGAGAGACTCAGAGAAACCATCTTTTGTCACATTTAGTAACATTTGGTAAGGAGTTTAGGACAAGCAGCTTTTAATTCCAGTCTTTAAGTCAGCATATTATAATACCACATGCACAGCACATAAGCTTTACTAGCTAACTTGCACTCCTCTCCAGATGAGAGGAAACAGAAGCAAAAGCACAAAAAAAGCAAGCTTTGTGTCCTGTGTAGTGATAGACCAGCAAAGCAAGAGATCGATTTTCTAGCGCTACCTGTGGGTGACAGGCGGTGCTGGAGGAAAACTTGTACTTCAGGCTTTGCATTAACATAATCACTTGCACAGGGTGGGGGATGAAGAGCGGGGGAATACATCCTAAGGACAACTGCCAACATAGAAAAAAATAAATCTAGTCATTTAGGCTGATCCAGACCATGTTAAAAATGCTTCATCCAAAACGGCATTTTAAGTATCAGCTGAACTGAGCATACTCATCTCTTTACCAGGTCCAGCATTTTAGGCACTCCCTGCAAATACATTGCAATGAGCACCATCTCTTCTTCCCTCCTTCCAGGGCAATGCTCTGCCCCAATCCAGGCAGCACAGCGGTGCCCCCAGATCCGCAGAGCGAGTGCCATCGGCATCGGGTCCCACTCAGCAGCAAACTGGATGGCACCACTGTGAATCAGGCTGAGTATGAGGCATCAGCCCTCAACTGTATTTATTTATCCACAAGAATTACCATTTAAAGGTTACTCAGTTTACAGCTACACAGCACACATACAGGGGGAGGAAAAAAAGAGGGGAAAAAAGGAGAAGACACTGCAGCCTTTTAACAGTCACCTGACAAAACACTGTTCTAGCGAGGTGCCTTGCTATTTTATTGGAGCAGTAACAGAATGGCGAAGCATACAGAAGTATGCGCTAAAGGTGAATTACGTGAAGCTGACATCGCTTGTGTATTTGGAAAGCCAGAATAACGCGCGCAGAGCGGACAAAGCGAAGGAGAAAGAGGGCTGGACGCGAGGCAGGTCTATACAGTGCCATCACCCTACCAAACCCCGCAACTGCCAAGCGCTCGGCGCCCGCTCTGCGGCTGCAGGAGGAGCGAGCAAGCCCGGCCGCAGCCCGGCGGAGCCGCCGCAGCAGCGGGCCGGGCAGAGCTGCACGGCGGGCACGGCGCCTTGTCACCCCCCGGGAACACTCGCTGCCCGGGGCGGGCGGCTGCGCCGGGATGTCTCCCCTTGCAGAGGAGCAGGCGGCGCTTCCCCGCAATGCAGCACCGCGATGCTGCGGAGAGCGCTCCCCCGCTGCACAGCCCGCGGGGACACGGGAACCGCGGGGACACTGAGTCCTACCGCGACCCCCGTGGGATTGCGGGGCCGCTCGGCCGAGCTCCGGAGCCGCCGGGACACTGAGCCCGACACCTCCGTTAAGATGCCGGAGCACCGGCGGGCGGCGCGGGAGCGGGAACGGCGCGGGTCTCACGGGCACCGCCGCAGTGGGCGGGCCGAGGCGCACAGACCGGCGCAGGCCCACCGGCCGGGTTGCCTGACCCATGAAACGGCGGCGAGGGGCCGAGAAGAGTGCGCCGCCGGGATGGGGCGAGGGGGTGCCTGGGATCCCGCTCCTACCTGCCACCACCGGACGCCAGCGCTGCCGCCGCCATCTCATACCTGCCGCTCCGCCTGCCCATTGGCCCGCCGCGCCACCCCCTCGGCCCCGCCCCGCTCGCGCTGCGCGACGCCATTGGCTGCGACCGGCACCGCCCCGCCGCTATTGGCCCGTTCGAACGGGCAACGGCCGATCTGCTCGCACTAGTGGGCGGGTGTGGGGGAACGGCCACCGTGCAGCGCGCGGCATGCTGGGAGTTGTAGGCCTCCGGCGCCGCCTCCCGCAGTGCTGAGCACCCCGACACGGCAAGCCTCGGCCCTCGGCAGCAGAGCGGTGCCGCAACCACTGCTTTGCAAGGAAGCGCACACTGTGCCTGCAGAGGCCGCACCAAATGCTCCGGGAAGCACAAGTTACACATAAGCTGCAATTCCCATTGCGATTTGAGTGGTTTTTATGACTACTCTCCATCAAGGACAAATAGAGAACATAGACACTGGAAGAGCAGGTTTATTCCCTTTTTTTCACTTTGTAGGTGAAAGCACTTGCCGTGCTCACAGCCAGGGCCCTTGTGGCCCTGCACAGTTGCTGCACCTGTAGTGCTCAGGTAGCAACTACAGAAAGACAGACATCTTAGTTTCAATTGTTTCTCTAGATAGGAGTGCTGAGGGGACTAGGAATTAATGTAATATTTTTTAATTGACTAGATTTTAGCTGGAGTGGTCCCTTGGCATATTAAAATCCACACTTAATTATCCTGCTGCCAATCATTTCAGCTTAAACACCAAAGCACTTCTAATACTGCTGTCCCCAGGAGGGTTTTCCCATCCCTGCACCACGTGTGAGGAATCCCAACTGCGAGCAGAGAACTCTGAAAGGTGTTGCAGTGTTCTGGAGGATGGGATGGTCCCTCTGGATGTTGGATGGGCACAGTCCCATGGGGCACATCTGTTCCTGATTTTAAGCTTTAAGAATCAGTGTGGGCATTTGCAACTGTCCCAGCCAGCACTGGGGCAACCTGTTAGTCCTCCCAGCCTCTCCTCAAGCTGGTATCTGCAAGGGTTAAGAACTCTTTGTGACAGTGTCATGCACAAGTGTAGCTCAATACTGCTACTGCAGGAAGAAGTTGCATGGTTTAAGAGCCTGCTGAGTGAAGAAATAGCTTTCAAGTCATCTCTCAGCTTGAGCAGCAAAAGCCAAGCATGTCTCCAGGTCCCCAACTTGTAACTCTCCATGGGTAACTTAAAAATAGTTGTGGCAGGCAGCTGCAGGAGGCACGACCCACACCACCCCTCACCCTGCCCCAGGTCAGAGACTACTCAGCCTCCTGAGGGCCTCAAGATGCAGCTCCGCTCCCTGCCAGGGGAGCTGCTGGTGGGGAGCAGGCTTGACTCGCAGCCAACCTTCTCAGCCAGGGTTTCCATCCTCGCCAAGGGTTTCCATTGCATTACATGATTAATTAGCTGATTAACAAGATGTTGTTGCAGTAGAATCTGTTCTCTGGATTCCAGCTCAGGCGAACACCATCCTCTGTGCTAATAAAACTCTTCTGTTCCATGCAGGCGTGCACTAATTTAAGCAACAACATGCAAATGAAGAACAATAGAGTAAGCTGGAGCTCCCAAATAAATTAGCTACAGCCTTCTCCTGACTGTCTCCAAGGAGAGAAGGGAAAGCAGAAGACAGATAGCTCTGCTGGGCCTAGAGCCACAGGTTACAGGTGTTGGTGTCTCAGAAGGTGACTGCTGCCTGTCTCCCCCTGTCCTGCTCTCAGGGGAGGGGAGGGCTGCTGGAGAAACCTGTCCCATAGGCCAGGCTGTGAGCTCCCTTTGGCCAGGATGAGCAGCAGCACCTCAACATGGTGCTGGGGCTCAAGGGTCCCACTGAGAGCTCTGGGTGGGAAAGCACAAAGTGAACAGCATTCCTGACATGGCAGGACCGTATCAATACAAGAGCTCCTCCTCCATCCCAGGCTTTTAAAAGGATCTTGGGAAAAAAAAAACCCAACAAATCAAGCATAAGAAAGCCACAAAACTGGATTTGCAGCCTCCAGAAAGAAGCCTACAGTAAGAGGCTGAACAAGTACAATCCCTTTAGCTTATTAGAGAACTAAGAAGCGTTGCAATTCTAGCATTTAAGCTGTCACAATAGGAAATTACAAAGGCCTGAAGGCTTTTTAATATGGAAGAGGAAGGGAAAGGCAGCTACATTCACCGACACGTGTGCTTTGCAGTGCGAGCAATGGGACCTATATCCACTACCCTCAGCCCTGCTCTCCTCAGCACGCTTTGTCCAAACACCATCTTTTGTGCTCATTCTAGAAGTAGCTGGGCAAACCTGATGCTCAGGACAGGGCTGGGCAGCTAAAAAGGTTCAGGATTACTTGTGCTGCTCAGGTCTAGCTGGCAGGAAGTGGCCAGAGCAAAGGGCTTCTCAGGTCTCAAAGGTAAGAGAAATGGCAAGACACAGGTTTGCTGTAGCAGTTTTCCAGCCAGTTTGAAGAAATTTGCAGTGAACTTTTCCTGCCTTGCCACTGGGCATGGCTGATATGGATAAAGTGTCCAGTGACCAAGCGGCACATGCTTTCCACATGGCATAGATTCCCTGGCCATGGTTTTTGCCAGAAGAGCCTGCCAAGGAGTTTGTTAAAGAAAGCTGGTTGTAAGGACTTCATCCTCTCTGACTTTGTTCTACAGCCAGCTCCACAACTCAGCCCTACTCCATGTGTGCCCCACTGCTCTGCACCATGGTGCTCCTTCTGGCAGCCTCCAAGCAAGCCCAGTGTGGGGAGAGAGTGCTCTGGCTCCAGATCCAGGCTGATGCTGCTGTGAGCCCTGTGGGATGCAGCCCTGCAGAGGCAGAAGCACCCACTGCATATGGACAGGAGGCACAGAACAGTTAAGCAAGATCTGAAGGGAAGGAGAGAAGGAATCTGGGCTGGGTAAGAACAGAAGGTATTTATCAATATAGAGAATTCTTTACATATTACTTGCTCTCACACATGCACACTCATGCCTGTCCAGGCAACCCAGCATGTTTCTCCAGGCACAGAAGGGCCATCAGTCCATAATACATCGAAGCGGCTTCCCAGGGAGTCTCAAACAAACAGAGGTCACCTTCAAGAGGACCTCCAGCTGTTCCACTAACATGATGCTGTGTCCTTGGGTAGGGGGGAGGTTGAGCACCTGTCCTCAGGAGCGCTGGGACTTCAGACGGTTCCTGCGGCCGGCCTTGGCCCCACGCTGGGCTCCCTTCATCAGGCCTTTGAACTGGCCCTGCATTTTCGCCCGCTTCCTGGAGGGAGCAAGGAGCAGGAAGCTGGTTTGGTGCAGGTGCTGGACACATCTAACGCATGGGGATGCTGCTCCACACTCCACAAGGAGTGGCACAGCAGATGACAGGGAGCTCCCAAACCCACCAAAAAACCCTAACAAAAAGCAGGATCAAACCCGTTCCCAGCCCTGCGTGCTTCCTGGTCAAGCTCACCTTCTGTTGAGTTTAGCTCTGTTCAGGGGGATGTAGGCATAGGGGTCGAGTTGACCCTTCTTCTTCACATCACCTTTACCTTTCTGTGGGAGACAGACATGGGAGAAGATGCAGCACCAGGGAAGATGTGTGCATCCCATTCCAGTGCAACCCTGGCACCCAGCTATCCCAAACACTGTGTTGCAGTGGGGTGCCAGCTGAGAACACTGGCTTGGGAGCTGACTTCCCACCAACATGATGCTACAGTCACCTGCTTTGAGCAGTGAGCAGGAACTGTCCATGGCAAGGATAGCACAGAAACTTTGAAATGGGCTGGCAGTGCTCAGAGATATTGAGTGTTTGGCAACTCCTCTTGGAACAGAGATCCCCTCCAACCCTGGTGCTGCTGGACCAGACCCCCAACACAAATGGTGCCCCCTGCCCCAGCAAAGTCCAAGCATCCCCCACACAAACCCTGCAACCCCATGGGTCACTCACTTTGGATCTATACTCTGCACCGAAGGCTGGCTCCCTGTTCAGTGGCCGATGGATCCCAGAGCCTCCAGCTGGAAAAGAGAATGTGTGTTGGAAGGGGTCTTAGGTCTCCCCCTGCCCAGTTCTAGGCTATGGAAGCTGTTCCTGCTTTTGTCTCCAGCTCTTGGTGCCAGAATAGCAAAGGAGTGGCCATTTCCCACAAGTAAAATCTCTGGAAAGATGTGTAGAGAACTGTCTGAAATTAATGAAGGCAAGTGTACCTGGGGAGGAATAACCCCAGGCACCAGTTCAGATGGGGGGCCAACCTGCTGGAAATAACCTCTGCAGAGAAGGACCTGGGGATCCTGGTGGAAAACAAGTTGTTCATGAGCCAGCATTGCCCTTGTGGCCAAGAAGGCCAATAGTGTCCTGGGGTGCATTAGGAAGAGCATTGCCAGCAGGTCAAGGAAAGGGATCCTGCCCCTCAAACTCAGCCTTAGTGAAGATGCACTGGGCATGTTGTGTCCAGTTCAGGGCTCCTCAGTACAAGAAACATATGGAGCTCACGAGCTGGTCCAGTGAATGATTAAGGGACTGGAGCATCTCTCATATGAGGAAAGGTTGACAGCTGGGCCAGTTTGGTCTGGAAAAGAGGCATCTAAAAGGAGACCTTATCAATGTCCATAAGTATCTGAAGGGAGGGTGTCGAGAGGATGGCACTAGGCTCTGCTTGGTGCTGTTGGGCAATAGGATAAGAGGCAATGGCAGAAACTGATGCACAGAAAGTTCCACCTGAACATGAGAACTTCTTTACTGTGTGTGTGACTGTGCACTGGAACAGACTGCCTAGAGAGGCATTCTGGAGTCCCCCACAATGGAGATATGCAATGGAACCATCTGCATGCAATCCTGTTCTGTGTGCTTGGGGATGACAATGTTTGAGCAGGGAGGTTGGACCAGATGCCACACTGATCCCTTCCAATCTTACTCAGTCTGTAATCCTGTGATCTTTGCTTCAGCTGCACTGCAGCAGCACAGCAAGATGGGTACATAGTTCTGCCCCAGACTGGGCACAGGCAGAGGACTTACCTCTATATTGAGAACAGGCTCCAGCCTCCACTTCCTCATCATCTGGCTCCTCTCTGAACCGACGCTTCTGACTTTTCTTCTGCAGAAAAAGGCAGCAGGAACCCAAATCTGGCTTGTCCTTACAGTTCTGCCCTCCCATTAACCTCCAACCTCCTGTTTCCTCCCACAGGCACCCAGAGACTTTCCAGAGAGCATATCCCTATCCCAGACAACTTTCTGCATCCCTCCAAGCAGCTAGCAATTGCCTGGTGTCCCCTCTGGCCCCTTGGGCAGAGCAGCAGCTGCCATGGCACAGGCAGTGGTTTGGCAAGGATGAGTTCCCCCAGCATCTCCTCAGGACCAGGAGCCCCATACTCACACTGCGGAGCCCCACATCTTGCAGCACATCTGCCATCTCCTCGTCTGCTCCTATGGTACAGGATAATAAGGTGAGTGTGTGATGGGGGCATGGGAGAGTCTTGGTACTGTGCTAGCTCCCAGAGGGGGTTGCAGGAGCAGGGTGCCTCTGTTGGACCAGCACCCTCCTGATGATGTAGGTGACTGCTTTCTGGCCCAGAAGAGGGTGTGACATAAAGCCATACCAATTCTTGCCACGTCCACCTACATCCCCCCAAGATCCCACATGCAGGTGGCAGGATGAAAACCATTCTGAGACCCAGAGCAAGTCTAGAGTGGTCCCTGTCAGTCCAGGTAGTACCTTTGGCTTCATCATCATCCAGCTCCTCTTCTTCTTCATGGATGATCAGGCGTCCATCCTCAGACATCTGGAAATCATGGCTCACTCCTCTGGACCGCTTGGGGCCCGGCTTGGTGGCTGCTCACAGAGAAATGGGTCAGGGCCTGGAGAAGGATCCAGTTCTGGGGGCAGCTGTACCCCCAGGGCCCCTGTGCATTGCAGCAGCCCCTGCCCCATCCATTCCACTCCTTACCCAGCACCCGCTGGGACACATTGGGGTCCAAAAAGTTGAGGGGCTCATCATCTTCCCCTTCCTTGAGCCATGCCTGCCCCTTCTGCCTTGCTTGTTTCCTCCACTCCTTGCTTCGATGCCGTTCCTCCTCTTCCTCCTCCTCATCCTCTGAGTCAGCCAGGATCTCCTCCATACTGGTCAAAAGGTGGAAAAGATGATGGAAAATGGAGTAAGGGGTGCAGCCTGCCCCACAATGCAGTGCAGCCCTGGAGATACTTCCAGCATCTCTAGAAGCACCAGCGGAGCAGATCTAGTGCCAAGCCCCCTGTGGGGGCTGCTCCTTCTTCACCCTGAGCCTATCTTCACCTGTCTCCTCTGGGCTGTGGTGGTGGTGGTTCCTCCTCATCCATATCCACAGCTGCCTTCTTCAGGGCACGCTGCTTGCGGCTCCGGGATTCCGCCTTGCGGATGTTCACCAGCACCTTGTGGTACTCGGCTGGCAGCAGCCCCTTCACCAGCTCAAAGCTGAGGAAACACAGAGAGCACTCAGAACCCACCTTCTCCTGCACTGCTTCCCAGAGAGCTCCCTCACCATCCCAGGAGACCCTGGATTACCTGAACTTGCGAATGAACTTGATGAAGAGGTTTCGCAGCTTCATACGGAAGTGGCGTCTCATGTCATCTGAAAGGTTCCCCACAGCCTCCAGCTGTCAGAACAGAGACCCTCAAGACCAAAGCACTCCTGCTTTGGGGACCCAGCCTCCCAACCTTTATCTGCATGGCCACCTTGTTCACCCTGCTGCCATCTCTCCATGCCTGCCCCAGGTAAGGCCATGGGGAGCTCTCCATGCTTGACAGCACTAGTTCATGAGGCTTTTCTGGAACCTCTATGCCAGGATTCAGGAGAGGGGCCTCCTTGCTGCCATCTCAGCCACTGAGATCAAGGTTGTCTCTTTGGCTCCCAGGCAGAGTACAGCTGGAGGCACTCCTGGCTAATAAAGGCAGACACAGCTCTGTCCCACTACCCTCCTTGAGGCACCCTGTGCATGATCTCACCATTGTCTGGACATGCTTGGCCAGGAGCTTGGTGTCCACCAGCAGCAGTGTAACCTTCAGGAATCCCAGGGCTGCCTTGACCACATCCCGTGTGCGGGAGGCCAGCAACAGGCAGATGTTCTGCAGGAGCTGCTCCACCACACTGAACTCCAGGTGATCTGCAACCATGGTGGGACTCAGCCACAGATGGCTTCCTCCTAGCCCCTACCTTCACTGAAAGGCTCTGCCTCGTCCCCCCAGCCCTCCTGCTCACCTTTGAACTCGAAGAACAGGCGGGTCAGTGCCAGCACAGTGCAGCTGATCATGGTGACTGAGCCAGTGAGCCCCACATAGATCAGGAGCAGGAACCGCTGCATAGCCTCTGCAACAGGTGAATGATTCAGGTCCTGACTTGCTGTGCCCAGCAGCATCCCTGGACCATTTCAGCAGAATGCTTGGCATGGGTCGAACCTCCCTGGGGCCAGAGTGGCCATGGGCTGAGCAAGTAGAACAGCTCACCTTCAGGGGTGGGTCCAAAGCGGATGAAAGCATGCCCCATCTCCACGAGCAGCATGAAGGCGCTCTTGCGGGCCCCCACTGACACCTCCTTGGTGCACAGGACAACCTGGAGGAGCACAGGCATGTCGCCACTGCTGCCACTACCACAGCCAGGACCACCCAGTTCCTCCTAGGGACCATGCTCACCTCTGGCACCAGGGCAGTGACAAAAGGCTCATGCTCTGAAGATAGCTGCTTCACAATGTGGAACAGGCATTTCAGCCGCGGCTGGGGAAGGAAACAGACCAGCACTGGTACACCCAGGGTACACCTGGTTACTCCTGCCACCCACCCCACCCCTTTCAGCAATGGCTGATCACCACCACAGCCCTTGCTCTCACCCTCTTGGCTGGGGATGCTGCACTCTTGAGCGAGTCCAGCAGCGCTGCTTGGAGGTCCTGGAGGTGGGAGCGGACGAAGGCCTGGCAGGGAGTGTGGGGAGCAGCACACACCTCCTCCAGCACACGATATGCCTTCTTCTGCATGCTGTGCTCTTTGCTCTGCAGGGACAGCCAACATGCTCCCACTGTCACGGCACCCCTCACCATGAAGGGACACCAGCACCCTACACCGCTCAGCAGAGACCTGTCCCCCATGGCAATTGCTCAGTCCTTAGAGTGTGGGTCCAAGCTGGCAGCAAGCAGAAGGTGCTCCACTGCAGCCCCTGCACCTCTCAGGGCTGGGGACCAACTCACCTGGAGGGAAGGCTGGATGGTACGGTACAGGGAGTCCAGGGACTGCTCATCACCATAGGGTGCCATTGCCACTACCAGGTCCAGGATGGAGAGTCTGCAGCAGAGGACAGAGAGCTGCAGCTGTTAACTGTGGTATTACATACCAACCAAGCTGGGACACCAGATGCAAGTCACATCAAGTGCACAATGGTGGCAAAGCCCACACAGGACAATGCCCTAGTGCTGCTCACCAGGAGCATGCCAGGAGTTTTACCCATTAGCACCAGCTCCCAGGTGTTACCTGGTAAATTCTGAACTCTCCGGACTGGTCAGCTTTGCACTGGCTTTTTCCAGGAATCCGCACACCATCTGCAGGGCAGGCACAGAGAGCAGGATCAGAACTGATTGAAGCGAGTGCTTTTACAAGAGTTTGCAATTCACCTGGCAAACAACTTGCCATGGGATTTTATGGAGACCAGAAGCACCAGTGAATCAAAACAGACCTGGACAAATTCACAAAGAGCTTGTACATGACAGGCCAAATGTGACTTCAAGACTGGGAAATCCCAGGCTGTGGGCCGGAAAGATCTCTCTACCCATGAGGGCAGGAAGGGCTGCTCTCTGATCAGAGCCTTTCTGTCCTCTTCAATCAGGCCTGCACCAAAGCCCCATAAGGCTGGGTCTGGCTGGGAGATGCTGGCCTGAGCCAGGACAGCTTGTCCCAGTGCTCCACAGGCCTCTCACCTGAGGATCCGTGATGGTCAGGTAAGCACGGACAGTGTCCAGCACAGAGCGGCGCTGAGCACTTGTGCCCCCATCCTCCTCAGGTTGGCTGTACACGTTGAACAGGATGGGCAGGAAATTTTTGGCAAAGCGACCCACTTCTGTCCGCTCCGCATCTAGGGAAAGGATGATGGGCGCTACAAATAAGCACTTCCCCTCCCGCAAGTATGGGAACCCACAATAAGGATCTGTTTCCCCTCCAACCTGTCTCACAGCCCTTGTGGATGAGGGTGCGCAAGGCCTGGCACACAGTGGGGCGGAGATCTGGGCGCTCACTGATGGCCATGCCTAGGGTGCGGGCCAGCCCCTTGAAGGCCCCCAGCACATCTGTGGGATGGGTGCAGAAGCCAGGCAGCAGAGTCCAGACCTGGAAGGCAAAGGAAAAGGTGGGAGGCAACAGTCTTCCCCCAAGTCACTGCTCTGCAACCTAGTACCAGGGGTACACTATGGCAGGGCTCCCAGGCACTGCTTGTTACCTGCCACTGCAGTGTGTCATAGATCTTAGCCTCCACACTCTTCCCAGCCTGGGTAAATTCCTGGGCTGCAAAAGAGAAAGAGATGAGCAGAGCAGAAGACATTGCAAAACCTTGCTTCACCCCCCAGGGCAGAGAAGGGAGGTTCCACAGAACACCCTTGACTGATGGGACATCCAACATGCTGCTCTCCTCACCTCTGCTTTTCAGGGTGGCCGCCAAAGGCAAGAAGTAACTGGTGAAGAAGCCAAGCCGTGCACCCTGCACATTATCCCGCAGCACCGGCAGGAGCCAGCTGCGGGGAAAATCCAGCGTCTCCCTGGGAGGAAAGGCATGGGTCAGGATGGTGTGGGGCACTGCCAGCATTAGCCCCTGGGCACAGGGCACTTTCACCCTGCCCCAAAGCTGGGCACAGATAGGCTTAGCAGCCATGCCTGCAGCATTGCATGGGGACTGAATGGGAACATAACAGCTGCAAAGCTGCTACCCCGTGACTGTACTCACTCCTTGCCATTGATCTCCAGGGGCACAGCTTCCAGTAGCACCTCGGGACCCATGGTGCTCACAGCAGCCCCCACTGACTGGTCCACTTCAGCAGTGTAGGGAAAGTGTGGGGAGAGACGCAGGTCACACAAAGACTGGAGACACTGCAGGGACAGGGCAGGACAGTCACAGAAGAGCCATATGCACAGGTCTGGCACATATCACTGCCTTCCCAGGGATGCCAGCTGCCCCTGCGTGTCCCTGTGCTGAGTGTCTCAGAGCTGTGCACGCTCTGGCCACACACAGATAACACAGCAGAGTAAACACTATGGCCCTGCCCCACAGCTGGAGGGGGAAACACAGCCTGGACAGCAGCGCAGCCACCTCATCAACCTCTATGGATGAATCTGTGCCCTCCCAGCCTGACTCACTTTCCTCATGATGGGATGGCACTGCTTCCCACATGTCTCAAAGAAGATCTCCAACACTCGCAGAACTTTATCCCACGCTGCATGGAAACGGTATGTCAGCCCTTCCTCCACTGATCTGGGGAGGAGAAAGAAGACAGTCACACCAGCAGTATTCAGGATGCCCACCAGGCCTGCCAGACCCTATTGAGGACTGGGCAGAAGCTTATCAGAGCTCAGCCAGACCCCTCCCGCATCACTGCTCTTCACCTGAACATCTTGCACAGATAGGCAGCAGGGGCTGGGGCAGACGCAGACACAGTGCCCATGTCCTCCATGTGGGGAGCAATGCACTCACACAGGAGGGTCTGCAAGGGCAAATAGGAAAAATGGGACAGCTATTGGACCACAGAACCCCCAACCTCACAGGCAAAGAGGGGCATACTGCTCCCTGGCAAGCCCCATGTCCACGGCAGAGCCCCCCACAAGGCCCAAGGAATCCAAGCAGGGAGAGGTGTCTGGGTGTGGTACCTCCAGGGTCTGCGCTGCTGCTGACACCACCTGGGAGTGTGGGGAGAGGAAGCAGTTCATGGCAGCAGAGAAGAGCCGGGGCAGATGAGCCCAGCACAGGTCCATCTGCAGACTTGAGAGAAAAGAAAGGCCAGATTATAAACCAAGCAGCCCAGATTGGTTTCTAATCTGGCCTTTCTTTCCTCTCAAGTCTGCAGCCTGAGAAGAAAGCTTGAGAGTCTTAAGCTCTTCCCTTGCCCAGCTGTAGTCCCCATCTGCACCTGCCCAGGTTGATGTGCGCCCGCTCCATGGTGGACAGCCAGGTCAGCAGCGGCTGCAGGTCACCCGTGCTGGGCACGTAGTCGTAGAGAGCCTGTGGAAGCAGAAGATTGGGTAGGTGGGTGGGTGCTGTGCAACTGCCAGCTCCGTCCCTCCCCACTCTGGTACCTCATACTCACAGTGATGATCTGAGCATTGAGCTCAGCTGGCAGGCAGGCTGCGCTGGCCTGGGCGCTGAAGAGACTGTGGAAAGCTTGCATGGCACACGCTGTCACCAGCTGCAAAGGACATGGTATCAGGAGAGGGGGCTCTGCTATGAACTCATTGTCCCCCTACCCCAAAGCAGGCTCTGCCGTAGAAAACCCAGCGCTATTGCAACTATGCCCTATCTGTATAGCCTCCCTCTTCCACAGCAGTCAGGCCAGCAAGCTGTCCTGGGCTCTTTTCCATTTGCATCCTGCATTTCCAGGCTCTTCTCCTGAGAGAATTTGACCTCCTTGAGAGTGTAGCTCATAGGGAAAAGGTATGCCCTTGTCATCCCTGGAGTGGGAACACTCACCACATGGCTGAGGGTCATGACTCGGAGCAAGGTCTCACAGCAGGTCTTCACCACAGCTGCAGGGAAGCAGGGCAGCACATCCCGCAGCAGGGCAAGGACATGCAGGGTGGTGGTGGCCTCCTTGGCACCTACAGAAGCAGAGCAACCTCTGAGCCTGTGGCACACGACAGCAAAGCCCTGGCCAAGGCAAAGCCCCCATGACAGCAGTGAGGCTGACCCACAGAACCAGCACACCCCTGACTTCTGGGAACAGGAAAGTAATGGAATGGCTGAGGCTTCAAAATACCATACGTGCCCCAAAGACATTTCATACTCTCCCCAGCAATCCAGTGTGCTGCAACCTCCCCCCTTCCCTCCTAGTCCCTATTCTCCCACAGTGGCAGAGTCCCCCACACTCAGCTACAGACCCCATGCTCCAGTGCCCCACACCTCCAGCTTTTTCAATCTCCTGCACACAGAACTTGGCAGTGGAGGGTGCTGCAGGGTGATGCTCAGGGGCTGCATTGCCAAACATGAACTCGCTGCCCCTCAGGACAGAACACACGCCATACTGCGCTGCTTTCCGCACCTGGGGGAGGAAGAACCCAGGTGGGTACAAACTATAGGCTCAGGGGTACAGCCATCCCCAGAAACAGACCCCAAAAGCCACAGCATCTCCTGTCAGAAACACTGGGCTCTCACCTTGGGCTTGGTATGAACACAAAAGCTCAGCAAGCCATGATAGACCTGCAGGGTGACAGGGTAGCTCCAGGATGCCAAATCTTGCTTCCGTAGCAGTGTGGCCAGACAAGAGAGGACCTATGACAAGGGAGCAGGAGCAGGTGCATTACATCTCCTTTTCACTGCAAGGGCCTCAGGCCAAGCACCCAGCACCACCCTACAGCAGCAGCTTTTACCCAGCAGACGCCAGGCAGAGGTGACATAGCTGACTGCCTCTTGGCTACTCACCCATCGCAAGGCAGAGGTGGAGCTGCTGCAGGCCTGTGAGGACACAATACTCATAAAGGCTTTTGAGGCATCTGAGAACTTTTTAATAAGAACAGGACTTGGGACCCTGCCAGGAAAAGGGGACATATCAGTGAGGTGAGGAGCAGATAGCTGGTACCAGGGGACTGCATTGCCAGCTCACCCAGCTGGGTCTTTTCCCCAGCCTGGGGAGCGAGGACAGTGCCAATCTCTTTTCCATGATGGGGTCTGGTAGCTCTCCCTGCTTTTCTGCCAACCACTCACCGCTTTAGGACAAGGTTAAGCAGGTAGGCGACAGCAGACAGTGACTCAGGGGTCTCCACTGCCTCCAGTGTGGTCATCTGGGAACAGAAGGTGATGGGTAAGCGATGGAGCGCAGGGGCCCACACCAGGCCAATCCTTCTCCTACCCTTGGGGAGGGGGAAAAGAAACCAGGAGCAGCCCAACAGCATCTCTCTGAACAAAGACACAAAGGCTACAAGTACAGCACTTTTCTCTATCCCTCCTCAGAGCCCACCCATGCTGCCAGCAGCAGCTTCCTTCATGCCTTTTCCACACAACCAGCACTCACCAGTGCGGCAAAGTATTCCGTCTCGCTCTCCTTGCCCCCCCGGGAGCGGATCACCTCTGTCACAGCTGCCAGCACAGCACAGATCTGTGAGCAGCCAGCAAAGCATGTCAGCATCTCTAAGCCTCACAGCCAGGGGTCCATCCCCACCAGATACCCCGCTTAACCAGCCCTGCATACCTCTTTGTGAGCAGCAGAGTTGGATTCCCAGAAGCGCTGCACCTTGCTGAAGGTGATGTTAGTGCAGTCGCTCAGCCCACTCAGGAAGGTGCCAGAGGACTTCTCTGTGGCTGCCTCTTCAGCATTGTCCTCCTCCATATGGAGCTGAGCATTGTCACTTGCCCGCTCCAGACGCAGGGACCCTGACTGCAGCTCATTGTGCAGCTTCACTGCATCCACTGTCAAGTTGCTTTTCTCTGCGGGGGAAAGAGATGTGTCAGAACTGAGAAGTCACACTGCTCCACCATTCGCCCCAAAATCCCCCATGCCTGCCTCCCAGCCAGATTGGCTTGGCTGAAGCTCAAATCCAGCATCTGGAATACATATGCTGCTTCATCCCAATGGGCAAAAACACATGAGTAACCATAAAGAACTCCCTGTTCCTGTGCAAAGAAACCAGAGCACAGTCCAATCATCTCTGACAGAAGAGAGCATCATGTCCACACAAACACGTGCCAGTGTGCCAAAGCTTTAACACTGAGGTGCTACTTGTCCTCTGCCCTATTTATCTTCTTCTACCTGAAGCCCTAGCAACCAGACAGCCAGGATAGATGCTGTGTGTCCTTCTGGGTCTCAGACACCAGCCTGAAGCCAGCATCTGCAGGAGAAAGATCTCCTTGGCCAGGAGCAGCCAGTGCTCTCGCAGTGCATGGCACAGTTAGGTTTACATTCCCCATCAGTTGGCCAGTTTAATGTTAGCTCATTATGTTCCTCGTCACTCCAGACACCACAGCAGCACTTAAGAGGTATGGCCATGGGCTTTGGGGAGCCTCGCAAGGCGACAGGCACTGCAGCATGCGGTACCCCATTCCGCTTCTGAGGCCCGGTTTCACGATGAGGTTAACTCGTTACCCTGTGGCCTCGGCTGTCCTCCCCGGTTTACTTCCTCCGCCTATCCTGGAACTGTCAGCGGCTCTGGTCTCCCTCCTGCCCCAGTCACAGCTTTCGGAGGACCCCAAGGTTCGCCCTGCAGCTCTCGCGACTCTGCACCCCTCCGGGTAGCACCATGCATAGATCTGCAGCTACCCGCCCTGACGCCCTACTGCCCCGCCTGCCCATGCCCTTACCCGCCGGCCGGCTGCAGAAGCGGCTGCGGGCAGCCAGACGATGTTGGCGGGTCTCGGGGTTCGAGTCGCTGCTGTGGCCCTTCCGCCAGCGCTTCAGCTTGGCCGCGGCTCCCGACCGGAGCCTCCCGCTCCGCGCCATGCTGGATCCGGCTCCACGTGCGGCCGCGCCCAGCGCCCCCTTTCCGCTTCCGGCGCTAGCCGCCATCTTGAGTGAGGGCAGCAGTCAGGGAAGACCGCATCCCGGCCGAGAAGCGGTGTCGGGGAAGCTCAGCGGGGTCTTGCCCAATCGGAGCTGAGATGGGAGACCTGAAGGGCCCAGGGTCAGCCACCAGCAGGAGTCCACCAGACATCCCCGTGCCCAAGCCGCAGCCTTATGAAACCGTTCAGACCAAGCCCGTAGCCACGGGCGAGGAGTCACGCCTTACGTATTACTGCGTACCGTGACGTCACTGTGACGCCACGCCCTGAAGGTCGCACCGCCCTTCGCAGTCGCGCCATGTGGTACGTGCGCCTCCGCCTGGCGCGCGTTCAGCGCATGCGCCTCCCCCCCAGCGGCAGCGCGCGGGGCGGGGCGGGGCCGAGCGGGGGCGTTAGTCTTGCGCGGCAGCGGCGTGAGGAGCAGCGCGCGCCGGTCCCTTAGCCCGCTATGGCTGCTGCGTACCGGCTCGTCCTCGTCCGCCACGGCGAGAGCGCCTGGAACCTCGAGAACCGCTTCAGCGGGTGGTACGACGCCGACCTCAGCCCCGCCGGGCAGCAGGAGGCGCGGCGTGGTGGCGAGGCCCTCCGAGGTACCGATGGACGCGGGTGGGGGTGTTGGCCAAGAAGCGGGTCGCAGGGGACAGTGGGGAAGGGATGGGGCCTCGTGCAGCCTCGTCGAGCCTAACGGGTCTTAGTTTGGTGCTCTCCGATACCGGGCGAGGGCCTCCAGTGCCCGGTCGGGGGTTCAGTGCTCCTGGTAGAGTCGTAGGTTCCGCAGTATGTTGGTTCTCCGGTACCGGTCGCGTTCCGGCCGCTACCGCTTTTTGTAAGGACGAGGACGCGACCGGGACCGGCGCGGTGAGGCGGCCGCCTTTGCCCTTTCACTGGTTGCATAAGGCCCGGCACTCACCTTCCTGGTCTTCCCCACCTCCCTCTTTCCCCGTATTTCCTAGATGCCGGCTATGAGTTCGACATCTGCTTCACCTCAGTACAAAAACGGGCGATCCGCACTCTCTGGACCGTTCTGGATGCCATTGATCAGATGTGGTTACCCGTTATCCGGACCTGGCGCCTAAATGAGAGGCACTATGGGGCTCTCACGGGTTTGAACAAGGCTGAGACAGCAGCTAAGCACGGTGAGGCGCAGGTGAAGATCTGGAGGCGCTCCTATGACATCCCTCCGCCTCCCATGCAGTCTGACCACCCCTTCTACAGCACAATTGCAAAGGTAAGAGCCATTGCTCTTTGACAGCCTTGCTGAGAGTCTCTTAAAAATCACCTGCAGTGTGGCCTGACTTTCTCTATGAAGTCTCCTACAGTGTCTTGTTGTGTTTATCTGGGGCTGTTGTGCATGGTGCTGGTATGCTTTAGGCTGAATTTATCTTGCTTCCTCCCTGTGGAGTTGAACCTCTGGGCATTGCGCAGACAGATCTAAAGCAGAGGGCACAATACCTCTGTTAATCATTAGTGCCATGACCCATTCATGGATGTTTGATCTGGTTTCTTTGCCTGGATAGGCAGTGGATGACTTTTCCCAGGAGGGCTCACGGCCCTGACTGTGGCTCATTGCAGCCCCAAAACCTCAAAGGCACTTCCTTGCTTCCAAGCCTGGCTTTGCTGACATGTAGTGGGTCCTCAGGCAGAGAATTTGAGGGAGAGACAAAATCTTGCCACCATCTTCCCACACTGGATGGGAGGCACTGGGCTGCTGTGTGAGCATGGCTTTTCTCCCAGGATCGTCGCTATGCCGACCTGACAGAGGACCAGCTGCCAACATGCGAGAGCTTGAAGGACACCATTGCCCGAGCTCTGCCTTTCTGGAACGAGGAAATCGTCCCACAGATCAAAGAGGGCAAACGAGTCCTTATTGCTGCTCATGGCAATAGCCTGCGTGGGATTGTCAAGCACCTGGAAGGTAGGTCACTCCTGCACCTCCTCCTTCCCCAGCTGGCACGGTGGGAAGATCCAAGAGTGACAGCACCACTGTGTTTGCAGGCATGTCAGAAGAGGCCATCATGGAGCTGAACCTCCCCACTGGCATCCCCATTGTCTATGAGCTGGACAAGAACCTGAAACCTATCAAGCCCATGCAGTTCCTGGGGGATGAGGAGACTGTGCGCAAGGCCATGGAGGCTGTTGCTGCTCAGGGCAAGGCGAAGAAATGAGGGCAGGCAGCAAACTAGCACATAGTAGCCCCCTGCCATCCCCCACCCCTCTCTTCACACCCCCACTGTTGTAGGAACTCGGAGCTGTGGAGCTGGAGCCGCTCCCCACGGTTAGGCCCATTCCCTCAGACTAGGCTCCCTTCTGCAGATAGCTTGGGGGCCCCAGGGCGAGGGCTGGACACAGAGGTCTGGTGTGAAAGGGAGCCCTGGCTCTGCCAGGCAGCAACCACACGCTTGTCCACGCTGCGATCCCAACCCTTGAACCCCGTCTGCAGAGGGACAGGCCAAGCAATCTCTTGCCATGTCAGGCTCCCCCTTTGCTTTGTGTCCCCAGCAGCTCTCGTCACCCGTTTACTGTAGTTTTGTCACTTGATTTAGTCCTCCTGGGAGCAGTGAGGCAAGTGTTGTGCAGGAAGCAACCGAGATGGGTACCCCATCCTGTCATGGGTGTGTGGAATCACAGTGACTGGAATGCCACTGGAAGGGTTGTGTTTTGGTGCACGTGGTATAGCACCCCACGGCAGTACTCACAACTTGGCCCAGCTCTGCCAGCCCTTGCTTTAACTATACTGCTTTCAGACAAGGATGAGGGAGGGAGCCTGCTGCCTGGAGGTCTGTCTGCCACATGCTTCCCCCAGCTGATGCTCATCCTCTTCCTGCTGGTGAAGCAGGTGCTGTTGTGTCCCATCCCTCACATGTTTGTACATGGCCTGTTACTGTGGCCTTCCCCCCCTGCCAGTGTCGTGAGCCTGGGCTTGCACAGGGTAACTGTCCAACCATAGCAGCTGTCTTGTTCCAGTCCAATAAAGGAGTAATGCGCAATAAGGAGGTGTCCATGTGTGTCTGGGCCATGTGAGGATCCCTGCTGCTGGCATGTGTGCAAGGCAGCAGTCACTGCTGGGCAGAGACAAGAGAGTGCAGAAGCTGTGCCAGGCTCAAGGAGCAAAGCTCAGCTCTGCAATCCCTGCCTGAGTTGACACCCTGCCATGCTGTGGCTTTTTGGCTCTGCATGTGCCACACCCTGCCCCAAAGGGCAGGGCACACACATGTGGCCCGAGGAGATGAGATGATCCTAGGCTGTTCTCAGCCCCAGTCCACACTGGTTAGTGGTGTCCTGAAACAGGCCCTGCTCCAAGCTTGATTCCAGTGTGGGAAAGCCAACCTGGTGAGGTGAGTACCCAGCACAGCTACAGCCCAGGGCTCTGTGCTGTTGGCCTCACTGCAGCAAAATCACTCCATCACTCCACCAGCAGTGAAATCATGCTTCCTTCTGCCCCTGGTGCTGTGGAAACTGTTCCCTTGCCTGCTGTGCTGCCAGAGCCAGGCCAGAGTGCCACAGGCAGCCCTGGCTTCCCCCACTGACTGTAAAAAACAAAGCATGGCGCTCTCAAAAAACATTTATTATCCACAAGTAGCAAATCTGTCCTGTCAGTGGAGGCCTGGCTGAACCTGTGAAGGAGGTGGCTCCACAGCCCCCTGCCCCCTCAGGTGTTATGTCTGCAGGAACTGGGGCTGTACCCGGGCCACCTTACGGAACTCCTTAGTGTGTGTCCGTGGGCACTGCATCTCACACCAGCTGATGGGCACCATCTGTACCCCTGGGGACACAGTGTGTCAGGGTTGCTCCTTCCCAAACTTGCATTCCTCCGTGTGGAGAGGGAGGCAGCTGCATCAGCTGCCCCTAAGGCAGAGATGAGGCAGAACTGTTTCAACCCAGACCCTGTCTCTGTCCCTACCTGCCTCACTGCGTGCCACCACCACGCCCAGCTCGTTCTCTGCTGTGCTAAGTAGGTAGTTGGACTGTGCATCCCCCAGGGAGATCTGGTTGGACAGGAGTTAAGGGAAAGACTTCCAGAAGGGAGCTCAAGCCAACCCACTGTCCCTGAGGGGGAAGGATACAACTTTGGCCAGCACAATGTCACTGGGACGGAAGCTCTTGTACACTTCTACCTGCACAGGAGAGAGCAGGCAACGCCACGCAGTGCCAGGGTGCTGTCAGTGGGGGAACAGGGCCCCCACAGGCAGAAACAGGGGCAATGGGTGTAGAACAGTAACTGGCAGTGGTTCACTGACCTTATCCTTCTCTGTGGCTCGGATATCTTCTCTCCTGAAAAAGGAAATAGAGGGATCTGAGTGCCAATGAGCAAAGACGATTCAACAGCCTGTGGCAGGAGCTGCCCCAGCCTCCCTGGGTACTTGCCAGGATCTGCTGGACACCAGCCCAGTGCTCACGGCAGAGCTCTGGCTCAGGGCAGCCAGCTGCACTGCCCACAACAGCCTTCCTCCCACTGAAGGGTGGGGGATCCTAACATTTTCCCTACCGTATGGTGCCTCGGAAGGTGGATTTCAGTGGTGTGGAGCCAACATACAGGATGTGCACCTTAGCAAATCGAGAGTTAATACTGCAGACCTGCATGCAGGAAAAGAGGAATCAGTACTCCAGGCAGGAAAAGGGCAGGGAGCAGGCAAGGCTGCATGGGGAGCTCAGGTCTCACTTGGCCTTCTCCTCCCTGTGACCAAGGAATGGTGGGATACCTGGCAGCAAGCCAGGAGAGGAAGATTATACTTGTGCAATTCACAGCACCCAGAATAAGGCTGAGACCTTACTAAGACTGATCCCAGCCCCTCTACCTCCACCAGTAAGGAAACTAATGCCTGGTCTGTGCCATCCTTTCTCCAAGCTGCTTGAGGCACTGACCTACATGCTCCCTGCCCCAGAAAGAGTTATGGAAGGAGAGCAAAGAAAATCCTGCACTCAAGACCACCTCCATCTCAGGGCAGGTGTCCCTCATGCCACTACTCACTCTCTTTTTGAGTGAGGGACTCAAAGGAGTCCCATGGCTACCCCTGCCCTGGTGGGACTTGTACAGAGGGGACTAAGAAGCCCAGGGACTGGTCACCCCACCCTATCCGTGTGTAGGAACAAAGCTTAGTATGAGACAAAGACAGTCGAGGCCGTGCAGTTTGTCAACGCAGCCATGTCCAGCGCCGCACCTTGCATGTCACCACAGCCCCCACGTTGGGCAGCAGCTGGGACTCGCTGTCTCTCACCACCGACACCACGGGAAGCTGCAGGGCAAGACACAGGGGTCAGCACAGGGCACAGCTCATGCACAGGATCACCAGCCGAACTCCGTTGGAGTCCAATTCCCCGTCGCAACCCAGTCTCCAGAGAGGCTGTGCAAACTGGGCGCATGGCACTCAGCCCTGGGGAGGAGCAGCCCTGCCGCGGCCGCGCTCACCTCGTTGTCCTCATTCTTCTTCTCCAGGCAGCCAGCCAGCGAGGAGAAGATGAAGCCATGACGAGTGTAGGTCCCGCTACCAGCCGTGGCCTCCTCCGCGCTGCACAGCCGCTCACCTGCGAAACAGGGCCTCAGGGGCTGCCGGGGCATCCCGCTCCGGGCACAGCGCTCGCTCCCAGCCGGCTCAGTGCGGGACATCCCCGGGGCAAGCTCCTCCGCACTCCCTCGTCCCGCACTCCTCTCCTAGGCCACCGTGTCCCCTTTCCAGGCATAGCAGCCCCAGTCCCAGGAGCCCGGGACCACCCCGGGCCGCACTCACCAGGGACGCAGTAGCGTGCGGGAGGCGCCATGCTCGCTACCGACAAGGCTTTACCAGAAAGCCCTCACCCTATTGGTTCCAGACGTCAATGCTGCATGTAAGCGTCGCGGCTATTGGTTCTCTCCCACCTGACGTGTGGTCTGCTGGGGGCTGTAGTCCAGTGACGGCAAACGGTGCTCCCGGCATGCCGTGCGCGGGCGCTGCCCGTGGGCCGGCGGGGCCCGGGCATGGAGGCGGTGGGCGGCGGGCCCAGGTCGGCGGCGCCGGGCAGGGGTGTCAGGCTGTGGGCTTGTAGGGGCTGTGGCTGCCGTGGGGCTGGGCGGCTATACAGAGGTGCTCTCGGGCGGGGAGCGCGGGGGCCGGGAGCTGATGGGGGGGTGATTCGTGTGCTGTGGGGCATGAAGTGCTGCTTGGGGACCCGGGAGGCAGTGGGGGTGTGTGGCCCTGAAGGTGCACTTGGGATGGGACGCAGTGAGGGGAATGCTGGTGGTCTGGAGGGGCCAGGATGCTGCAGGGCAAGGAGATCCGGCTGTTACGAAGCTGGATGCGGTGCGGCTGTTGGCATGGGCAGGTTTTGAGGATGGGACTAAATACCGGAAAGCGTCTTGGCGCTGTGGGGCTGGGTGCTACTGAACCGGGGGAGCCGGGTGCTGTGAAGCCACCGGAGGGTGCCACAGGGCTGCGCCTGGGTGCCTGGGCCTGGCGGGGGAAGGCCTCGTCTTTGCTTGGGGTGGGGCCAAATCCAAGGTTCCCCACCCCTCGGCTGTGATGTTCCCTGTGCTCTTGTCTGTGCCAGTGGTTGCTGTCTCATTCCCATGGGCTCGGTCCCCTCTGGGATGTGGGGATGGCCATGGGCAGGGCAAGGGCTGGATCCCAGTGCCCGGCTGGGCAGGGGAAAGTTGCTTGGCTCTACTGGAGCCTTATCTCTGTGGTTGTGCTGCTGTCTTCAGGCAGGTGCCTGGGGACACAGGGTCTTGATCTGGAGCAGGCTGGCTGCCTCCCCTGTGGGTTCCCTCCCAACAGCTGCTGTTGTTATAGGTGAGGAAGCTTCTCCAGGGGTCAGGAAGGTGCTGTGTCTTTGGAGGAAAGGGCTGATCTCAACACCTGCTTCTGGCTGCAGTGTTTTGTCTTTTACCACACTGACAACACAGGGATGTTGTCAGTTGGGTGCACAGGATGCACCCAAAGGCTGCATGGCATGAAGTTGCTGCTTCTCTTTGCACCTGCTGAGTTTCAAGGAAAAGCTTTTGGCAAGCCAAAGGGGAAATGTGGAGAAGAGGGTGATGCAGGTGTTTGCATATCCCACCTCTCCTGTACCAGGGTATAGAAAGTCTGGGCAGGAGCCATGCTTGTGACCTGGAATGGGCTGCTGGGTCTAAAATCCTCATACCCAGCAGATCCCAACCTTGGAGTCAACCCTACGCTCCTCTGGGTTGCCCATCTGGATGCTGCAGCTTCTGCCCTCGCCCTCCCTGCTGCTCACCAGGGGCTGTGCTGGTGGACACAGCAGTGTGGAGACTATCCATGCGGGAGGGATCTGAGCTCTGGCACCAGTCCCTGGCATCAGACCAAGGCGAGTGCTTGGCCCAGGCTCAGAACGTGCCTTGGCAGGACCCTGGGGCAGCCTTGCTGCTTAATATTGATGGGTATTGCCCCAACCCTGCAGATCGTTTTCCCATGTGCTGAGCCAGATCGAGTTCCTCATCACTCCCAGCAAAGCTCTCAGGCAGGACAAGGGGCTCAGCAGGCAGGGGAGCACTGGCCTGGGTCTGATTGCTCTCATTTGCTGATGTGTGGCACTGTTCAAGGATCTAGGCAAGAAGAAGAAAATGTTGGGACTCTAGGAGTGAGGTTGGGAGGGTAGCCTCTTCAGCTTGGTGCAGAAGGTAGACCTTCCCTTGAGGTGAAGGGAAATAGCATCCAACCTTTTAGGGTTAAGGACTAGGGGAGAAGGGGTAATCCTGTACTGGCTCTTCCACATGTTCCTTGTGTGGATTCCCCTGTTCCTGAACATGTTAGGAAGGGCTGAAATCATCCCTGGAAATGGTCCAGCATGCTGGATGCTCATACCTTCTCTGGTTTCCTCTGAGTCAGACTCTCCGTGTCACTCCCCTGGCCCCCTCCCCGCTGGGAAAGACGAGATGGGACCAGAGAACACCTGAGCCCAGATGCTGAGGGGCCTGTGCCCCCTGCTCCATGCAAAGAGACATCCTGGCAACAGCAGCCCTGCAGCCTCCTTGAGCCTGGGCTCAGCTTCTCCAGCTTGGCATCTTTGACAGTTCAGGGAGCTGTGCTATTGGCATCAGCACGTCAGGGAGGGAAAACCCTTCCCAAGGGACAGCCAGGCAGCAGAGTGGCCTGCCCACGCCGAGCTCCTGTCCCCCTAGGCGTGGTGTGGCAGGGATGAGGAGCCGGCAGCGGATGTTTGCTGCGGTGATGCGCCTGCTCCTCAAGTGCCTGCGGCTGGGCCGGCGGCGGCGGTTCAGGCTGGTGCGGCAGGTGGAGCAGCTGTGGCACTACGGACACCTCTGCCTCCACTCCCTGCTCTACAACTCCTTTACCAATGGCGATGTGGTGCTTGACTCTCTCTTCGAGCCTGTCTACTGGCTGGTGGACCATGTCACCCGGTGGTTTGGTGTGGTGAGTCTCCCTCACTGGGCAGGGTACACATGGTGCTGGGGAAAGTGTGCTGCTGGGGCAGTGGGCTCAGGGCTGCCTGTGCTTTGGGCAGGAAGTGAGCTGGGACCTCAGTGTGTGGTTCTGATTGGTTTCCTCTGGCTCTGTCCTGCCTGTGCCTCTCCCCAGGCAGCAAGAGGCAGGCACTGCCCACTCCAATGACCCAGGCCCCTTTCCTGTAGGTATTTGTGGCACTGGTGATTGGGCTCACGAGCTCTGTTGTGGCCATTGTGTACATCTGCCTGCTGCCCCTCATCCTGCAGACCTACACACCTGCCTGGATATGCTGGCACCTTGCCTATGGACACTGGAACCTCATTATGATTGTCTTCCACTACTACATGGCTATCACCACTTCACCTGGGCACCCACCACAGGTGAGGCACCAAGTGGCAGCACAACTTCTTCCATCTGGACACTGGGGACCAGCTACAGATGGTCAGTGGGAGCAGCCTGGTGATACTGTTGCAGGATGCCTCTGGACTGGGGAAGCTTGGCTGGGCAGTGCAGAGTGGGGAGGCAGTGGGGCAGTACAGGGAAGAGCAGGAGTGTGAGATGCAGGGTTCAAGGTGCACAAATGTCTTCTGACCTGTGCACAGGCCAAGAACGACCTCATTGGTGTGTCCATCTGCAGGAAATGCATTGCCCCTAAGCCAGCTCGCACCCACCACTGCAGCATCTGCAACAGGTAGGACACCTGCTGGGGCAGTCTTTGGAACCTTGCCCCTCACCCCCTGCCCCGGTGTGAGTCAGGCCCTTCTCTGCTCTGCTACCTCCTTGCCCTGTTGCTTGTAGCCTGGGCTGGGGGTGCCTGTCCCACACCACTTGCACTGGCTGTGACACTGGCACTGGTCTCCTCTCTCCCAGGTGTGTGCTGAAGATGGACCACCACTGTCGTATCCTTCTGCAGTACTAACTGCACACTCCTGTGGGAAACAAGCCTGCTTCCTCCTTCTCTCCCAGTCCCTTCTCTTGAGGAGACAGCCAGCATAGGAATGGGTGATGGGAGCAGGGCCCAGAAGAACCACCCTGGTCCTTGGGTTGGGTTTGGACCCATGGTCTGTCACAATTATGTTCCTTTAACCTGAGAGGCAGCCTGGCTAAACAACTGTGTGGGACACTACAACCACCGCTACTTCTTCTCCTTCTGCTTGTTCATGACCATGGGCTGCATTTACTGCAGCATCAGTGGCTGGGACATGTTCCGGGATGCCTACGCAGCCATTGAGGTGAGTGGCCTCTCCTGCCATGTGTTGAGAGTGCCTGGCATCCCCAGGCTGAGCTTGCAAAGCAGAGGTGGGCCAGGCCTGGCCATACAGTGATTTTGCTTTCCCTCTTCCTCCTGAGAGGCCCCTAGCTGCTCTGGTCCTGTGTGGGTGTGAGGGGAAGGGTCCCTGCCCCGCTTCTCTGAGACACATAACTGGTGCCCTGTTTTCCGTCCCCTTAGAGAATGAAACTGCTTGAGAAGGAGAGACTGCAGGTGGCTGCCAACCAGGTGGGACATTCCTGCCCCCCAGCTGCTCTAGGCAGTGTGGAGCAGAGCTGCCCTGCAGCCTTGGGGCTCTGCTCTCAAGGAGCACCCCACATCAGAACCGGCCCCCATGTTTGTCTTGCATGTCAGAGCTGTGGCTGGTCAGGCAGCTCTGCTATGGACAGTGCCTCCAGCAGCTTGGGGTTTGCCTCTGTGCACCAATCTTCCAGGGGCTTGGGCTGGTGACAGCTTCTTGGCATGTGCTGCTCAGGCCATGGTTTCCTGGAGAAGCTGCAGGACTGCATACACATTTCTCCCTGACCACCAGCTGCAGTGTCCTGACCAGTCCCATGGCTGCTCCCTACCCTCTTACCTCCAGCCCACTGTTCCTCACGCCTGTGTCAGCTCTGGGTGTCTGTCTGTCTTGTGGCTGTCCCAGGCTTCCTCTCCCTCACCCTGGCTGTTGCATTAATTCCAGCTGCGATCCTTTCTTGCTGTCCAAGCTCTGCAGCAGGGAGGGGTGCAGCAATCCCTGTTTAGCTTCAAGCTGTAAAGCAGTTTGGGTGATCCTCCCCATCTGGTCCTTTTACAGACATACTACCAGACCCCACCACCCACCTTCTCCTTCCGCCAGCGAGCTTTCCACAAGAGTGTGGTCTACCTCTGGGTCCTGTGCAGGTGAGAGGGCCCAGGGGCTAGGGAAAATAATGAAGCCTGTGACATTGCTTGCTATCTACTTGCCTGTAGCTGGGCTTGCTCACTCTAGTATAGATGTTGCTGCCATGACAGTCTTTGGGCCACAGAGAAGGAGAGACTTTGTCACAGGAGATTAGACAACCTGACCCACTTACATGGCTGTGGGTGTGGGGAGGCAGCCTCAGCCCCTGCCAGCTGCAGGGAAGGAAAGCCTGTGTTCCACCTGCTGTCCCTTGTCATACCTAGCTCCGTTGCACTGGCCCTGGGTGCCCTCACACTGTGGCATGCTGCCCTCATTACCCGTGGGGAAACAAGCATCGAACGGCACATCAACAGAAAGGAGAGGCAGAGACTGCAGAAAAAAGGCAAGGTGAGCATAGCCCATGGCACAAGGGCTGGCTGGGGCAGAGCCAGATGTGATGCGGCTCTCCCTGTCCTGCAGGTCTTCAGGAACCCCTACAGTTACGGCAGCTGGGATAACTGGAAAGTGTTTCTGGGCGTGGATGTGCCAAGGTAAAATCCTGGGAAAGCCCCTGCCTGAGAAGGTAGTGGCTCAGCAGCTCTTGGGGTTGTGGGGACAACAGGGGCTCTCCTTAGGCTGCTGTTCAAACAGTGAACATTGATCCCACACTCTGCACTGCACTGGGCTTTGTGTGAAAGACCTTGGCATCATTTGGCTTGTGTCTCAGGAGCTGTCTGGTGACAAGGTGGCCTGCCCAGTATGCCAGAAGAATCTCAGCTCAGCTGTTGTGGCAGCTCAGGATATGATTCCTCAGAGCTGAGAAGCACTGAGACTTCACTTTTTAGCTGTGGCCTGACTTTCCCCACAGGCACTGGCTCACCCGTGTCCTGCTGCCCTCTCCTCACCTGCCCCATGGAACAGGCCTGAGCTGGGACCTGCCTCCCTGTGTGATGGAGCAACGCGTGCCACTCCTGGCAATCTGAGGCCATGTGCTCTGGCCATCCCTTCCCACTGCTCTCCTGCTCCAGTTTCCTTTGGCCAAAGTGCCTGGCAGAAGGCTGGCACATACCACTTACCAGAGCCAGAGCCATGGGAAACTATGGACAGTGCTGGTGCCTGGACACTTGCCCCCTTGGCTCTTGGTGGCTGCAGGCAGCCCAGGGGCAAGGTGGCAGAGCTGCTGCTCCCTGCTCCAGCTGACGGTGCTGCCCTCATTAGTACAGGTACAGGCCAGCATTGGCCCAGCTCAGCTCTCTGAAGGGCTGGCTGCAGAGGATGGCACTCCCATTCCCCAAGTGCTCCCCGGGGAGTCTTTTTAAGACCATCTACTAAATACTGGTTTTTTTTTAAGGGAGTCTGTTTTTGTTATCTTTTGGGGGACATGGACTTCTGGGGCCATCTGGGAGAAAACGGACCACAGTGTTAGAAGAGGAGGACGGGACTATAACCAGCAGCATCTTAAGCTGTTCAACATATGGAAGAGCACTGAGGACCGAGCCTGAGTTGCATGGAGACCCTCAGAGCATTATCAAAACAGATATATTTATTCTTCTGGCACATGGGTTGTCACACACCACATGTGTGCACAGACCTGTCCCCTCCACTCATGTGTGGCAGGGGCTGTCCATCACTGTCTGTAGCTGCAGCAGAGGATGGGCAAACCACAAGCAGCACAGCTTCTTCCCTGCTGTGGGTGCTGGGAAGGGACTGCAGTGAGGGATGCTGTCTGCTGGCCTGCACACACCAGCCCTAGCACTCGGGGCAGTCCTGGGCTCTAAGGATCCAGAGGGTCCGTGGCATCGGTTGGATGACTTGGTGACTTAGCAAGGCGCTGGTCAGACTGTTGGTCAGCACTGAGAGGGGACTCAGGGTGCTCACCTGCCTGGGCTCCCGAGCAGGAACCTGCAGGGACAGAGATGGTGCCATCAGCCATTTCCCCTACACACTGGCACCCCCTCAGCAGCTACTTCCACACACTTACCATTCTCCACGTGCTGCCACTGCTTCTTTCCGCACCAGCCTCTTTTTGTCATCCAAAGGCTTGGCCAGTGCTCGGATAACTCGGCCCTTGTATGGGAGCAGCTATAGGAGAGAAGTGGCTCTTCATGAGAGAAATGGATGCTGGCTGCTCCCCAGGAGATTTGGGACCCTCTTGTCCCTCTACATGCAGGAGCAGGGTGCTGCAGAAGCACTTACCACTGTTGTGGGCAGACTGGTGAGGGCGTGGGCACAGCGCAGGGCAGCGATGCGGACAGCCTGGAACAGACAGGGATGAGGGCACCATAAGGGGCATGAGAGAGGAGCATAGCAGGGAGGAAGGGGGGGTGCACGCACCATGATGGGGCTGGAGGTGAGGTTGAGGAACTTGGTGACCAGTGTGTCGACATGCAGGCTCATGACCTGGGGAGCTTCGAGCAGCAGTGGGTGGAGGCAGCTCAGTGTGGAGAGCTGTACTACACGATCTGAGCAGGACAAGGCCTCAAGCAGGAGGGAAAGCAGCTGCAGAGAGAGGGAGAACACAGGAATCTTGAGTAACCCCAAAACCGTGCACTCTGCAATGTCACAGCTTTACCCTGCCTGCCACCCAGGCTGGCTCTTACCGTGGGCAGCTCTGTCACCAGCACAGGTTTGGGAAGGTGGTTGAGCACATGGGACAGGGCCTTCAGGTAATTGGCCTTCACATCTGTGGAGAGCAGTGATGGTTACAAGCAGCCTGCAGAAGGAGGGGATGCTGGTTCAGGTCCCCTAGTTAAAGGGTCAGGAGTGGTGAGGCTGAGCTGGGAGTGGCCACTCACCAGGGTCAGCCCCATGGAAGCCTTGCACCAGCTTGGGGACATTGTCAGTGAAAAAGCGCTGGCGGAACATGATGCGCACATCAGCATGGCAGCCCTTGTGCAGCACATCCTGGGACTCGGCCATGAGCAGGGAGAAGCCATCAGCTGTGGCAGGGCCCAGCTCCGTGTCACCCAGCAGACCCAGCAGCTGCAAGGGAGAGAGCCCTGAGACAGAGCCCTGCTGCTGGGGGTTCCCAGCCATGGGGGAGCAAGGCAGGTTTCTTAAATATCACCCAGCCCCACCACCACATACCTTGTCTGTCAGGCAGGAGCTCAGGGGGTGGTAGCGCAGCATCAGAGCTTTGGTCACCTGTGCAGGCAGAACAATCAGTGCCAGTGGGGGTCCCCCAGCCCCACTCATTCAGAGCAGGCCTTACCCAGAGCAGCAAGGTGAGTGCCTGTGCTCGGCGGGGCCCCTCCGCAAGGCTGGGCTCCATCCTGTTCACTGCAAGCTGCAGGATTTCATCCAGCTGCTGCCCTGGGGATGGAAGGGACAAGCTGAACCATTCCCTGTCAGCAATGGGCAGGGACACCTGGCATCTGCCCTAGCCCCCTTACCTGCTGGGTGCTTGTTCACCAGTCCTGCAAAGCACTTGGCAGCTGTGGTGGCTGTGAAGGGACAGTTGCAGGAACAGCTCAATGCCAGCAGCTCCTGGAGCAGCCATTCCTGCTGAGGAATTGCCACCTGGGAGAGACACAGAATGTGTTATGGCCCAGGGCTGCAGCTGTTCTCTCTGTCTGTCCATGGAGCTTGGTGTGGACAGAAGCTGGAGGGTGCCTGGGCAGGGCTGCTCTCCACCCTGCTTCCCAACAACGTACATCACGGGGCAAGGAGCAGACGAATGCCATGAGGAGGGCCACCAGGCGTCTCTGTGCCTCCAAGCATTCCCCATCCTGCAAGAGAAGAACAGTGTCCATGTCATCACAGTCCTTGCTGCCAGCTTGTGCCAACATCCTCATTCCTGGCCCTTTCTGGTGCCCCAGCCCAAATCACCAAACATACCCCGAAAGGCTGGAAGGAGGAGGGAAAACTGTTTTGGGGTAGGAAGGAGACCTCTCCATCCAGAAAAAGGGGCACCACGTGAGACACACTCTGGGCAGCCAGCCTAGGAGAAAAAATACATTGTAATATGCTGCTCTGGGAGGATCACTGGAGACCTCCCAGGAGGCACAGGGTCACCCTGTACAGATAGCGGCAGGGGGCATGCAGCCTGCTCCCTCCCCACCATTCCAACTTCCTGCGCCAACTTCACTTACTCAGGGCTCAGGTGAGTGGTGGCAGCACTGATGACTGGGATCATGGCAGTCAGCACCTCTTCCTCCAGCAGTGCTTTGCCTGGCAGTGTATGGGTGCTCTCTGCAGGTAGTAGGAGGAATGGAACTTGCTGGAGCCTGCTGTTCAGAGGGAGGAGGCAGGCACAGCCACCTGAACCCACATCAGAATGGGGCAGGGCTCTGGGACAGAGGCAGGGAGCAGTGGAGCCCACTCTTGAGGGCCATGGGTGCCAAGAGATATGAAAAGCAGCACTGACTGCAGGATTAGGAACCCCTGAGGGCCCAGGAGTTGCCTGCTCTCCCCTCTCCCACTCCAACCCTGCACTTACCTTGCATGGCTGCCTGCACAGCCATGGCCAGCAGGCAGGGCACCACCGTCTGGTGGAAGTACCAGCAGCCCTCGGCATCCTGTTGGCACTGCAGGGCCACGCGGTGCAGGCTCTGGCACACAGACACCATGTCTTGGGCGTTCCTGGCCTCAGTTCCTGCACGGCACAGTCACCAAGTCAAACAGCCTCAATACCCAGCCCCCTGATTTGCACCAGGAACAATGCAGTTCCTCTGACTCCCACTCCACTAGTGGATTCACAGCCCAGGCGTGGGTTCCTTGTACCACTGCCATTACAGCTCTCTCACAGCAATCACCAGTAACAGAGGCAGCTCCTGCCCAGACACACTCTGTGGAGCTGCCTGCAGCAGCTCCATTACCTTTCTGCACCTTCTGGAGATGTTGTAGCAGAACAGGGACAGTCTCCCTCATGATGCTAGTGTGGGTGGACACGGCTGCCAGGGCCTGCAGGCAGCGCTGCTGCAAGGAGTGGTGGTTCTGGTAGCTGTCCTCCCGCTCTAAAGAGGAAACAGACCTCAGAGGGGGACCTGGGGACACCTCACCCAAGGGCAGTCAGGGCCCAGACAATGCAGATGGGGTGAAGCAGCACAGCAGACCCAGCCCATGCCAGGCTCAAGACAGTGCCAGCTGAGCAGCTCCTTCCCAACAAGGGTGATCCTGACCACACACAGGCTGGCTACCGGACCAACCACAGCCTTCTCTGTGCCAGCACAAAGTGCCTGCGCTGGGAATCCCCCAAGTACAGCCACCGACCTACACGGCCCCACTGCCTGGCAGGAGCCCAATGAGGATGGGAAAGGCTTTACCCCAAAACCAGTCACCACTCCATTCCCAGCTCTACCTGACTGCAGCTCCTCTTCCAGCCTGGGTACCATGTGTCCAGAGAAAACCTTTGGATAGGTGGGGGCCATGGACCCAGCTGCCTCCATCGCTGCTTCACTGCCAGGGGGAAAAGAGTGGAAAAGGTGATGCAAGGACTGCAAATCCAGGGCTGCTTGTACACCAGCTGCACAGATCCGACCAGAAGGTGTCTCCAGAACCCCATTTCTCAGCAATTTGCCTTTTTCACCCTTCAGGGAGGCAGAGCAGAGCCCTCTGCTTTGATAGGCTCATACTTTATTTCTAGCCCACGAATTGTCTGGTTTAGCCCCCAGTCTTCTTGTTCAGAGTTCCTGTGCTTTCCCTCAGACTACAGCCTCTCTCTGCAGCAAAGTCAGGCTTTGTTCCTCCTCCCAGAGTGTGGGTGACTGCCATGATGCCAGCCCACCCCGCACCTGCTCTGGGAATCCTCCTCATGCAGAGCGAGATGGATGAGGTGATCCACAACCAGCTCCAGATCAGAGGAAGACAGGAAGCCTGGAACAAAAGCCACAGAGGAATCTTACCTTCAGCCAAAGGCAAAGAGCTGGTGTGCTGGACAGGATCCTTTCCCCTCATCCAGGCCAACAGCAGTACAGCATAACACCAAATGCCAGATACAAGATGCCCATCACAAACGGGCAAGAGAGAGACCAAATGTCCCTGGAGCTCATGGCTTGGGTAGAACTGTATGCTGCTATTACTCCTGTGCACTTATAGGCAGCAGGCAAGAATGTCCCAGCAGCTACTGTGTCTCTCAGAAGAGAGTGACACCTCTCTCTCTCTCTGAAGTGAAAAAAGGCACCAACCTTGCAGGGAGCCCAGGACAGTCAGTGCCTTGATCCCAACCAGCTGCAGCTGCACGCTGGGATCCATTAGCGCCGAGAACACCACAGAGCAAACTGGGGCTTGGAGTGACAGCAGAGTGCTCTCATCTGGAGAGAGGGGCATGGAATCACTGCCTTTGTCTGGATGTCATTACACAGCCACCTTCACAGCACTCGACAGACCCTTTCTGGGGTGCTGCATTTGGTACCAAATCATGCAGGGTCCCTGGGATATGGCAGGGGCTCACACGTGCAGCCATACTGGGCAGTGAATTTTCCTTGTCTGTCAGCATACAGGAAAGTGAGGTCAGAGCCCTTGGGACACAGATGCATCCAGAGGGACCAGCCAACCCTCACCTTCTTCCACATGTCCCCACTTCTGCTGCAGCTCCAGGAAGCCTAGCAGCATTTCCAGGATTGTCCTCCTCTGGCTGCTCTGTAGGGACACAAAGTGTAACCCAGATCACTGTCACTGCTGGGACAGAGCTGCACCTGAGCCCAGCACTGCAAGGTGCCCATGGGGTCTCTACTCACAACCAGGGAAGGACATCCTCTTACGCTGCCCCCCGGCCCTGCGGAGCCAGTGAGTGCCCCTCACCTGCGTGTGCTTGGTGTACTGCTCCAGCAGCAGAGGCAGGACGCTGCAGGTGATGCGGTGGAAGGCACGGAGGGAGGCACCCGCTGCTGCCTGCAAGAGTTTGGCACTGGGCCACACCAGCTTCATGTCGGGCTCACACAGATGGTGCCTGCAATCTGAGATAGGCTGGGCATCAGCTGCACCGGCACAGAGCTCCTCTGCCTCGTGTGTGGGGACACAGCTGATAGCGGGGCTGGGACGTGCTGCCAGGGCGCAGCTCTGAGCTGCAGCACAGCCTCCCCAATTGAGTAGCTTTCCACAGCTCCAAGCACAGAGAGACTGCAGTTCCAGCAGAGACGGAAGCAGCTCAAATCCCATGTCCTCCCTTCCTGCAGCCAATTACCTTGGAGAAGCCAAAAGTTGCTGTGAGGACTAGAAAGAAAAGAGGCTTGAAAGAGAAGAGGAAGGCAGATCTCTGCCTAGGGGGATGCTTTCAGGCCTGGCTGCATGGGGCGGGTCTATGTTAGCTACCTTGCAGGATGCTGCTGAGGAAGGAATCCAGCAGATCCTCAGAATCAGAGCTGAGCACGGAGCGGGAGAGGCAGGCAGAGAGAGCATGCAGTGCGGCCAGGCATTCCGTCTCAATCTTCTCGCTTGCTGTCTGGAACACCTGGAGAAAAGGCCATAGGATGAGCTGAACTCCCTGCCAACAACCGCAGGCTTTAAGCTCCCAATGCAGGCTGAAGGGCTCAGGCTCCTGCCTCATTTCCCCAGATGATTTGAACATGCAGCATGGCACATTCAAGCCAAACGGACATGCTGATAGGGCTAGCCTGTCCCCTCCACTTTTCAGCTGGGGCAGTCCAAGGTCACAGGTGCTGGCTGCTGGGAGATAGGGGGCCCACTTGGTCTGGTTGAGAACTCCTCAGCAGAAGCTCAGCCATGATGGAGCCCTGCAGTACCCACCTCTCTGCGCAGGGATGACCAGAGGCTGGGAAGGAATTCCTGCAGTTCCTTCTGCCCGTAGATGGCACAGCAGGCAGTCTGCAAGAGGGAGCCAGAAGAAAGCATCACAGAGAAGCCAGTACCAGAAGGACACTGTGGTGGGACACTGCCCATCCTGGCAGGTTCATGCTGAGCTGTACAAATCACTCAAGAAAAACAGGAAAGAGTGATGCAGGCCAAACCAGGACTCTGAAAATTGTGGCTCTGCAAGGAAGAGTCTCTGGCTGGCAGGGAGAAGGGCTCAGAAATGGCTGGCAGCTGCTACTGCCACAGATCAGCTGTAGGTTGAAGGGAGTAGAGGATCATCCCTTACCAGAGTCTGCAACGAGTCAAGCTTGGCACTTTGCAGTTCTGAGTCCAACTTCTCAATAAGCAGAGGGAGAAGGAACTGCAGAGAGAAGCACTTTCATTCAGCCCATCCTTTGCACCACCTTGTCCATGGCCCTGCAAGGCTGCAAGTTCGGCCTCTGCCAGGAGAGCAGAGGTGAAGCGGTACCTGCAATAGGCAGCCCCTTCCCAGGGTGTCAGTCAGCACCCTTCCCATGACCAGCCCCAGCTGGAGACAGGGTTGCCCAAGGGCAAGCTCCTGGTCCCAGTTCCCACCCCACAGAGTCACAGCATGAGCTGCAGCACGATGAAAGGCAGCCTGTGCTCAGGGAACAGTGAGGTGCTCAAGAATCCCCAAGGAGCTTCATACTTCAGCAAACTGGGGTGTAGATGCCAGTACGGCCCGGAGGCTCAGAATCAGGTCTTCCCTCTGGATACCATGAGGATCATTGGGGGGCTGGAAAAGAAGCAAAGAGCAGTTCATGCACCAGTCAGGACACAACCCAACCCAGCCATCCGCTGAGGCTGCGTCACTTCATCTCCAGCAAGGCAGCAGCAGTGCCAGTCACTGCAGCTATCCTGGCACCAGCCTGTCAGCCTGGGTACCACTGCTCACAGCAGAACACTGCCCAGCCAAGAGCCTTGGCTACCCTCTCATCCCATTCCCTGGAGGGGACACAACCCCCTAAGAAAACAGCAGAAAGAAATAAAGAATATGCTGTCGCACATGGCAGACTCACTTACTGGAGTAAAATCAACAGGGAAGTAGCAGGATGTAACTTCAAACAGCTCCTCCACAAAGGGACCTGAAGACAGAAGAGAGAGGGGGTGAGCAAAGATACTGGGCGAAAAGGCGCAGCAGCTATGTTTAGCATCCACAACAGGTCAGCTCTGCAGCTTTTAAAGCATGTTAGTGACCACCCCAGGCCTGGTCAGACCCAAGAACCATCCCTCTAACATCTCAGAGAAAAGGGACATGTCTCCCCAGCGAGCTCTGCATGGCAGGTTTAGGCTCACCCAGGGCATAGTCCTTGGCAATGAGATCACGCACAATCTGGAAGGCCACCAGCAGATTGCGGGGATCCTTCTCCCCATCCATGACCTGGATGAAGCCGAAGGTGAAGTTGGCACCCAGGCCTTTCAGCTCTGCAGAAAGAAGGAGCATGAGCGGGTGCAGGACATCAGACCTCACAACATAGCATTAAATCAGCTGAGTTGACCCAGTCTCACAGTCCTTTTTCAGGTCTCCCAGGCAGAGCCACAGAGCCCTTGGAGAAGGTGAAAGTAAGTCGTCCCAGCTTCAACAATCCCAGAGTAGCTCTGTATCTGCCCCCTCACCTTCCTCCCTGGTGCTCATGAAGTTGGTTATGATGCTGTAGACTGTGTGGCGGTCCAGCTGCAGCAAGGACTGAAGGGAAGAGCAGACCAATCAAAACCATCCTCTGCACATGGCAGCACAGTTACCCACTACCCCATAGGCAGCACATGCCCTTGAAAGAGAGCAGGACCCCCACCAGCTCAGCTGCTGCTTCCTGGCACAGAGAATCCCATTTATCACATGTGAACTGTGCACATGCCTATGCAATGGCACATGAACATGACTGTGTCTCATCACTGCATGAATGAACTATCAGTCACACTAGGGCCACACATGCTGCCCGAGGCACTGCCAGCAAAAACAATCTTAAATGTGAGGAGAATTGGACTGGGGGCACTTAAACATAACCTGGAGAATGGAGCAAAAGGAAATAATTCCCCTAGGACTGAGAAAGAAAAGGACAAGGGCCAAACAGGATTCTCAGCTGCTGTCTGTCTCTCACAGTCTCTTGCAGTGAGCCAAGTGTCTCTAAGTTCTGCAGAAGCACTGCACTGTGCTGAATGTGGCCAGTCCCCAGGGCAGGCAGCACATCCCCAGACACACAGGGAGCAGAGATCAAGGACAGGAGCATAGGAAATCACATTGCTTACCTGCACGTGTACCTCCTGGAAAATGGCTTTGAGCACAGACACTGCTAGCCCTGGGGACAGCACCTCACACATGCTCTGGGCACAGGAAGAGAAAGGCAAGAATAGAGTACCATGATGGCAGCCACATAATGGAGCTCCTGCCTCCATGCAGCAGCTACCTGCAGGATTCCTCTTCCACAACAGGGAGAGCTCTCACCACCCCCTTTCCCAGACAGAACAGACATCCTGTCAGATGCCCATCATCTGTGCTGCTCCCCAGGGTGGCTAGGGAATCCTTGCCCCAGCACCAACACAGGGCAGGAAATCAAGGTAGTCTCCTGTCCTCGGCTCCTCCGCAAGAGGCATGGCAGGAGAAGAGAGGATACAGGGCAATGTTGCCAGATGGTCTGACAGCCCAACCAGGCCCTACTCAGTTGGAGCCCTACACTGCTCCAACCCATACCCATGTGTTGCACCTCCCTGACACTGCTCTGGAAAGCATTCCAGCATTGTGGGCTGGGAGTGTGAGCTCACCAGTGCTCGGAGTCCCTGGAGCACCGAGGGAATCACCAGGTGATGATCTTGTAGTCGGCTCTCATAGAACAGGACCAGATGCAGCACTGTCAGAAACAGACACCAGTGTGTTAGCCCTAGGAAACACAGCTGCTGGGTGTTGGCATCAGCTCAACCACAAGCTGATAGATTAAGAGTGAGCATATCTTGCACTGGTGAATGGGACAAACTCCTTCTGTTGGGTGCACCCACCTGGCTCCAACACCTTTGTCCTCTCCTTGTAAGCAGCCCATGCCTAACTGCAGAAGGGCAGTAGTCAACTCTGGCTGCTGCAGAAATGCTGGAGCTACCCAAGAGGCATATGCCCCAGCCTGTCCAGACATGTGGATGCAGACAGCAGCAGCAGTGTGGCTGTCTGCTCAGTGGAGGCTGGAGGATGTCGTGGGGTGGGGCACAGGGCTGGGGCAGGAGTTCTGGCTTCCTCGAATTTGACTCCACAACATGTCCCTGGCCCCTGAGTCACAGTCACGGGCGCCTGCACACCCCAGCCCTGGGGAGTGGTAGCAGGAAGCAGACTGGAAGAGCCGGCTAGCAGCATCCTGTGCCCACAGCTGCTGCAGAAACGCAGCCCCCCAGGAGGCAGCCTGACACAGTGCTTGAGAAATTAACTGCGTGAGCAGGGACACGAGGCTCTAACATAGCTCACTCTTCTTGCTTAGCTGCTCTGAGTCTCTTTTCTCCCTCAAGTATCCCCACTGAACCTCCCCACTTCTGGCTGCCCCTCCAGAGCACCCCAGTTCCCATCAGTCATGACATCTCCAGCTACTGCAGTAGATAAGGTTCTATGCACAGCTGCTCTCATCCCCGCCTGGCTCCAGGCAAAGAGAGACAAATTCCAAGGACTAAGCATCTTTTACTTCCATCCTCCCCTTCCTCCACCTTACTTACTAGCTAGGCCCCCTGTCTAGCCAGCCTGCTAGCATAAGTTCAGCTTTCCATCTGCAAGGCCCTCAAGCCCAAGCCAAACTTGTTAGTACATACTGGCTTTCCCTGCTGCCAGCCAGCTGCTATAGAGCATTTAACAGAGGCAGACCTTCTCCTTATCTCCATGAACAGGGCATCTTCCCCTCCCCACTCCAGTCTCCCACTCCATTCTCATGCTTACACTGATCTCCCCTCCTCCCCAGGCCTCAGGATTCTTCCTGAGTTAACCTGGTCAGGCTGCAGGGCTGCAGTGTGACGGCATGTGAAGGACAGTCTTCCTGCTCTGAATCATCACTCAAGGATTCTGACATACAGATGTATCCCCAACATGTCCCACGTGGCGCTGAGCACACCTGGGTGCACAACACCCGCACACTGTCAGGGGCCTCAGCTATCAAGGGACTTGGTGTGTGTTCAGACAGTATGACCTGAATTGTGTGGTGAGGTTGGCAAAAAGGCTGCAGCGCAAAGCCTCATGCCCTCCTTGGACTTTGACTCTTAGAGACATGTACAAAGTTGTCACATTGTTAAATCAATCCCTTTGCCAATTGCAGGACAGACACTTTAATGGCACAGGCTTTGTGTCCAGCCAGATACTCAAGGGCCAGAAAAGCCCTTACCTTCTTTCTCCTGGAGCAGGGAGTAACACTGGAGCAGGACTTGTGACAACAGCTGGATACCTCGCCCTCGCGTTCGAGGATCTGTGTTCTCCAGGCAAAACCTAGGCCAAGAGGGAAGAAAGCCCAAGAAGCCTATTGTGAGCAGGTACATCTGAGCAGGAAGCACATCCTGAGCAGGCACATTATAAAAACAAACAGGTGACACTCTGTGGGCCCAGTCATGCCTGACTTGCTGGCAGAGTGGAAACAGACTCTTCTCCCCTTGTCTGTGGTGCATGTGTACATTCAGCCCCAGAATCATGCAAAAGAAATCCAAATTCTCAAATCAGACCAAAGAAATTGCTCTTGCACCACACTCTCAAGATCACAAGGGTCAAAAAGGGTAAAGCCTCTTACAGTGAGGCAAATCCAGCTTCCAGCTTGGGAGAAATGAGCCTAGGCCATGACAGTTTGGAGGCAAAAGCAGAAGCTGAGTGCCAGACAACTTGTGACATGGTGTTGGGCAGCTGTGTGCTCAGGCAGCTCCTGCAGGGGATAGCCCCAACTGAAATGTGCCCTGCAGCTTGCTGCCTGCCACAACATCTCTCCTCAGTCCAGGGAGAGCATCAAGAGCTGCTCTGGCTTTGCTCTTTCCCTAAGAGCTCCCACATCCAGGGAGGGCAAAGCACTGCTCAAGTCTCACGCTGTGAGGAAACAACATCCTGCCCACTGTGTCATCCAATGCTGAAGCTCATCCTGGATGGGCACACTTGTCCTTCTAACTATGTCTCTTTCTGGGAATGTCCCCTGCAAGGCCCTTACCTGTATAACTGTATGTAAAACTTGCATTAGGCTTTTCTTACCCCAGGGCTTCCACAAGCTGCAGCACTGTCCACCTTCCATCTTTCACCCCTGGAGAAAGGAGGTAAAGAAAGTGAACCAGTGAGATCATGTAGATGTGTTACTAGAGATGGATGCTGGGAAGCATCCCAGCACTGCAGTGGGAAAGGCTGGTCGGTGCTGACTCCTCACAAAGCATCAAAGGAGCCACATGCACTTAACTGGTGGAGCAGTCTCTAGCCCTGCCTGCAAACGCTTCTGAGACTGAGAGGAGACAGCCAGGGGAGAACTTGCCTGCACTTTGCCTCACCCTCTCCCTGCAGCTGTATGTGTGGCTCCTAAGACAAGTCTTAGTGTGCTCCACTTCACTGAGATACTAAACCCCCCTTCTCTAATGTGAGCATGCTGTGAAGAGACAGAGGGCAGCTCTAGGTGTTTCCTGAGGGAAAACTGAATGAACAAGCAGCCCAGATACTAGTGATCACTCAGCTTCCCACCTTGACTCCATCACTCCATGCAGCGCTGAGCAAGAACTGCACAGACTTTTTCCAAGATGGAGGGCAGGGAGAAAGGCAGTTTTGTGGTCAGAGGAAGATACAGTGCTGGGATTCCTGAAGCCTGTTTCCAACTCTGACTCAGATTCCTTGCCAGGTTGCCTCATTCACCTCCTTGTCTCTGTATTCTTGAAACTCAACTGGGGGAAGAGTCACTCCTCAGGAGGCTTTGGTAAGGACTTGCTCGCTGCACTTTACAAGAACCTTGGCAGAAGGGCAGGTTCTCCATTCCTGCCACCCACTGCCAGTGTGGCACCTCTTCAGAAGGAAAGCTCTGTGTATGCCCTCTGTTCAGACATGGGGTGGCAGGCAAAGGACTGCCTTACCTTCAGATCCCTAGCCTGCAGCTCAGGTGTAAAGTGACATTGCTGGAAAACAAGCAGCATCCCTCACTCTGTCTGGACAAAACAGCATTCCTCCACAAAAAAAACCCAAATTATCTGGCAGTCACTGAGACTCACTGTCTGTGCACAGGGGCACTTCTGGGCACCCTGCAGGGACCTGGTCACCTCTCTGCCCTGCTGAACCTACATGACTGACGGCACCTACCCTTCTCAGAAGCCTAAAGGTTTCATTATGGGCTTCCTAAGGCTTTGTTCCAGCTAGTGTCTCCTGTTATTGCAAGCATTTACTGTCTCTTCTAAGCAGTTAATTCCAGTATTAAGACACACTGTTCATCATAGAGCTGTCTCTAGGAATGGGATGACAGTGTTTCCTGACAGTGTGTTCTGACAGCAGGCAGTCCTGACTCTAGAGACAGAGCTTTCAATCCTGCCTGGCGCAGCAAGGAGAGGGAGGCTAAACTGAGAAACAGAACAGATAAGTGGAGCTGTGTGGAAAAAGAGCCCAGCAGGTCTCAGAATTGACAGGCAGACTGAACAGGGGGTGCCCTCAGAGACAGCCATAATGTGCTGGCAAAATTTCTTACAGAATAACAACAACAAAACAGCAAGTAGATGCTGTGCACCAGCCAAAGCAGAGTGGGCTGCAGAGAGAGCTTGGATGGCCCCTCCACATCCAGCACCCCAAAATCCAGCTCTGCAAGCTCATGAAGAGCCCTTGTGCCTCTGCATCATCACAGAAAAAGTCAGAGTCAAACGCCATCTCTGTGGCCAGTTGCTCTGCCTCCCTGTGTCTGCAGAGACCAAAGGCAGCTCTGAACTGTTTCTGGTTCCCTACTCAACAGGAAAGAGCTGCAGTGTGATGGCCAGACCACAGTCAGGTACCGATACTCCCCGTGGGCAGCAGCAGCAAGGTCGGCAGCTCCTTTGCTCAGCTCAGCGAGAGAGCTCCCTCTTCTCAGGGACCCAGGTGTGACCAGCTTTGCCTCACATGGTGCGGCCACCCCTCCCTGGCACAGCCTGTGAGTGTAGTGTGCTCATGGCCAGTGCTGCACAGGCTGTGGTGTGAGTGCCAGCACAGCTAATTAGATCTGCTTCATCAGCAGAGCACGCACAGTGGTGAGCCCCTGAAACTGTTGCCTCCACATCTGGCAGCAGCATATATGCTGGTTAATTAGGTGCCTTGAATCCCTTTACCAGGAGGGACTGCCTTCTTATTCTGGGATTCCTGTAGTTCCCAGAGACTTAACAGAAGCAAGCCATTCATCCTGTGCTGGATTGCTACACTGAACCAACCTTCTCTCTTTCCTGACAGGTCTGTCCCCCTTTCAGTGTCCTTCTAGATACTGCACTTCTGGAGGCCTTCCATTCTTGTTTCCCCAACACCCTCAAAATGTGAGCACAGCATTCATAGGGAATGTGTAGTAGATTCTGTAACAGCAGTATCTTTCTCTCACCGTTTTTTAAGGAAGATGAATTCAGCCTCCTCCTGCCACTCACTGACCCATGCAGCCCAACCTGCCTGTGACAGCACCAAAGCCTTTCTGTCACTTGCCAAGTTACACTCATTTTAGTCCTCAGCAACAAATTGGGGAAGCTCAATGTGTTTGTTACAGCAATTGCACAATGGCCATGAGCTTAGAAAAGACCTCCCCTTTTGCTCAAGGGTGCACAATGCAATTGAATCCTTTCTGGTGTGTAGTTCTGTACGAGATCAGAGGAGCTCAAGGACAGTCCCATTGTTTGTGAAGGTGGGTTTGTCACAAGAGCCACACAGCTGAAAAGAGCTGGGGGGGAGCAAGTGGGAAGCAATTCTCTTTGTATGTCTTCCAAGAGATAAAGCTTTCACCAGGCACTTCTGTAACATTACATCAAGTGACAACAGCAGTTGTAAGGTTATCCTTCCCCGCATCTATCCCAAATATGTCAAAGACTGTAACTCTTCTGTGACATCTTGAATGTCACATAGTTTAATGAATTCCTCCAAATTTTCTTGGCATTTTCTTCACTTTGTGTTACATGGGCCACTGGGTTACCTTCCTGTTTTGCCAGTTTATCTCATCACTAAAACACTGCAGATTAGTTCACAAGCCATCAGGCCTTGGGAAAGGTCTGTAAGTTACCCATCTGTGTAACATATACAGAGAGCCCTTCTCAGCTCTCCAAACTCCTTCACAAAACATACTGAAGCCATTGCCTGCAAACATAAAAGTATCACCTTATCCTTAGAAAGCCATATTCCTGACGCTGTAACTTCCCTAATGCCACACAGTCACCCAATTGCTGTTCTAAGCAGAAGGATAAACTATCTGACGAAAGCAAATGCCTCAAGCCCTGCTAGGAAAGGGGAAGAAACCACAGTGAGGGCAACCTCTCACAGTCCCTCAGCAAGGCCATGAGTTCTCTTCCCACTGTCGATTTCTCTGCCACCCACATGTGCCTCACTCCTGGAGTCCCTCACCCTCGCGGCTGTTCCACTCCTACCGCACATCTCCATGGCAGCTCCGAGCTGCAGGCCCTACCCTACCAATTCCCACGTGCCCTGCCCCGCACGGCAGCCTCACAACCCACAGACACGCCCTGTCCCGCGCCTCCACACGCTGCCCTGCCCTGCCCTGCCCAGCCCCGCAGCCCCAAGCTTCCTCTCAAACCCCTCCCCACACCCCCGCGACCCGCCCGTACCCGTGCCCACGCCCGCCCCAGGCTCAGCCCGGCCCCGCAGCAGTGCCCACGCCGTGCCCACGCCCAGTCCCGCCCACTCCGCCCTCGCGCGGTACCTGTCGCCACCTCCGCGGCGCGGCCGTCCTGCTGCCNCGGCGCGGCCCCGATGCCGAGCGCGGCCGGTCGGCCCCGCCATGGGCGGCTGCGTGGGGCGGCAGCGCCGGGAGCGGCCCGCCGCCAGCGTCAATACCCGCAAGCGTGCAGGTGAGTGGGGGTCATCCCGGCTGGGCACCCCCGCGATCGCCGGCACTGTGGCGGGGGCGTCCCGTGTCTCCCTGGGGGGTGGCGTGGGAGGGACGCGGACACCGGAGGGGTGCAGTCCGCCACGGGACAACTCCCTTCTCGCACGACTCCAGGAGACTCCAGGAGCCGCTCTGTGCCCTCGGGGTTCCTGGACGCCAGGGATCCCGGTTCGGTGCACGGCCTCGGAAGCGGACAGGAACCGCGACTCCCGTCTCGGCGCCCCGGAGGCTTTACGGGGTCAGCGGTGGGGTGTGCAACGCATGCAGCTGAGCCCTGCCAGTTCCCGGCTCTTCCCGGGAAGTGCTGTCCTGGGAGTACTGCAGGGTGGCGGGTGCCCCCGGTCTGGGCTCGGCAGCGTCCCCGGGCACGGCACGTCCTGGAACGGCAGGGTCCTGCTGCTCGGGGAAGGTGCTATCCCGTACACCTGCCTGCTGCCGGCGGGTGCGACCCCGTCCCCGCTGCCCCGGGCCTTCGGGAGGTGCGGGTAGGGCAGGGAGCGGCTACGCCGATCCGGAGAGCAGCGGCGGCGCAGCGGGGCTGATGCAGCCCCGCGCCCTCCGGAGTTACTGGTAGCCGAACAGCCGGGTCCCATGAGGCGCTTCCCCGTGATGCTATGCCGGAGGGTCCCGGAGGCCACGGGGATGGGTACGGTGGACTTTCGGCGGAGAAGCCGTGGGCTGGTAGGATGAATCACACCTTTTCCCTGCCGCCTCCCCGGCCGGTGCCGTCGCAGCCGGTAATTACCGTGTTTATGGCAGAGCGGTAGTGGGCGGCGGGAGAGGAGGGGCAGGAAGCGTGTGCCCGGGACGGGACGCCGCGGCCCTCGCCTGCAGCTGGGATGAGGGACGGAAGGGCGCTTTCCGTGGGACGGTGCTCGCCCCTCCGGCAACACGTGCAGGGTGCCGTAGCTGCTGCGCCAGACTGTGCCCGTGCCTGTGCACTGGGCAGCCGCCCTACCGCGTGGCTCCAGGCGTGCCAGCCTGTTCCGGGGATGTCCTGATGGTATGGATTGGGGTGATAGCCCAAACCCGGGCACACTTTGCCCCCCAGGAGTGCCTTCTTGTGGGTATCCGTGAGGCCTGGGTTCCCTCAGCTTAGTGGAATGTGAGGCCGTTGCCTTTTACCTCAGGCTGCTGTGACGGGGGGGTGGGGTCAGAACCCAGCATCTGGATCTATATGATCCCCTCCCTTGTCAGACAACAGCTGGCTGCAGAGCCTGTGTCTCCATCCCCACTTGCTCTCCTGGGATGGGTCATGGTCTCTTCCTAGTATACTGCTGGCGGTTGCTGCTGCTGCTTTCTTGCCGTATGTCCCTTCCCGGGAGAGCAGGGCTGTCCCTTGTGCCAGGTGCTCTGGCTGGTTCCTGCCTTTGCTTGCATGGTGCCACCAGCCCACGGGAGCTGCTCATCAAGTAGTGGAGACTGAAGAAAAGCTACAGCTGTCCTCACCAGCAGTATGGGGACAATGCCCTGGGCCAGCAAGTCCCAGTACATGAGGACCTATGGTCAGCAGGGAGGAGGGCTCTGCCTGCCCAACTCTGCTGCCACAGGGGCTCTGCTAACTGCCCACCTGCCTCATGCCCTGGCTGGAGCTTGTTGTGACCCCCTGTGGAGAGGTCCTGCAAGGGCTCCTGATAGCAAGTGACAGCATTGTCCCTGGGGTGGCCGGCTAATTGCAGCAGGAACTGGGAATGCCCATGGCTCGAAGCATCCCAACCCTGCCTGGCTCAGGAGTGGACCAGCCAGCACTGCTGGAAGCAGTGGTGTGTGCCATCTGGCTGACATCTTCTCCAGGGCCTCCAGGACTTGTCAGCTGAGGCTGCCTAAGGCTGCTGTGGGCAGAGAGCAAGCCCAGGGCAGGGAAGCCTTCGGGTCATATCCTCCTGCTGGGGGGTCCCTTGGCACTAGGGGGCTGAGCCAAGGGCAGGGTGCTGCAGGCACAGGGCAGGAGGCAGCAGGCTGCCAGCCAGATCCTCTTGGCTGGAGTCCGGGCACAGTGAGCGGATGGACCTGTCTGGTGGTGCTGCTGTGGAGAGTTGCACAAGGGGCCAGGAATAGAGCAGCAGGAGGTGATTAGAAGGTGCAGGCCCAGCTGGGTGGTAGCAATAAATAGACAAGGCTTAAGCCCCTGCCTACCTGGGCAAGGCTGCTGGACATGCCTGTAACACACAAGGCAGCCACAGCCTGTCCCTGCTCCCTGCCACAGCAAACCCTCACAGCTCCAATCCGGCTGCCTCTCCTGGGTCAGCCTCTTCCCTTTGTTGCAAGCAGAGCTGGGGTAATTGTGCTGACTGGGAGTGCTGGCCAGGAGTCCTGGCTGTGAGGACATGTGCCCCAGCCCAGTGGCTACAGCAGTGTAGGGACATGATCCCAGACATGTCCTTCAGGCTGACTGTGGACACTTCTCCACTGCCCTCCTAGGGCAGGTGTTGCCTCTGACCTTGCTGTGTCCTGTGGTGCTGCAAATCCCTCTGGCCCAGCGCCGTGACTGCTGAATCGGCAGCATTGGCTGCAGCCGGCTGCCCTTGCTTCTCTGGGGATGTGGGCAGGATGCTGCCTGCCAGGGATGCTCAGTGCCCAGCCCTGGAGTAGTTGAGCACCTGTGCCCCTTGGGGACCCCTGAGGTGGGTGCTTGCTGGGAAGCAGATGCTGTGCAGGCTCCAATGGTCTTGGGTAGGGCGAGGCAAGGCTGGTTTAATCAAAAAAGTTATGTAGTGCCTTGTGTCACCACACACTTGCTCAGGAGCATCTGCCTGGGGAACTTGGCTCAGCCCACAGCTGGCAGTGGTGGCTGTCTCCAGTGGCTGGGGTGTGTGGCGTCACCTTGCCTGGCAGGTCACTGTGTGGGCACAGGCATCTTCCTGCCCAGCTGGAGCCTCACTTTCCTCTCATCCTGTCCCCACAGAAGGGGTGCTGCCTGGCCAGCTCAGGGAGAGGGGTGACAGGAAGGAGCTGTTCTCATTCATTGTCCTCAGCTCAGCTGGGAGTGACAACAACTGCTTCCTGCCTCACGTGTCTGGCCCGGCTGTGGGGCCAATGGGATGGGGCTGTTCCCACAGGGCCACAGCCCAGTGTAGTGAGGGCATGGTGATTTGGGGCTGGCATTGGGGTGGCTCAGATCCCTGGGTAATGCTGGCTGCTGAAGATCCATGGGGATGTGGCTAGGGGCTGTTTTTGTAGAGAACCAGTTCAGTTCAGCCCGTTGCAGGGGCAGCTGCAGCCTGGTAGTGATGTCCTCTGTCCTCCTCATGCCTGGGACGCTGTGTACCTGCTGTCTTGCCTGCAGCTGGTCCCTGTCATCCCGGGGCAGGCAGAGGGGACAGTGAAGTCCTGACCCCCCCTTTGCTGCAGCTCAGCCTTTGTAATCCCTTTCTCGTTCTGACTCACTAGCTTATTTCCTGGCTAATTCCCCAAGCTATAAATACTGCTCTGCCTCAAAGGGCCCCGAGGCCCTGTGGCCATCCTACAGGGCAGCGACTGGTCCCCCAAATAAGGAAGCAAGAGCCCTTGTCCCCTCTGAAGGCAAAGGGTGTCACTTGGAGGAGCAACTGCTGTGGGGCCAGTGGGATCTTGGGTCAGGCTAGCTTTAGCCCAGTTACTCCTGGCTACATTGGGGGCTGTTCTTCACTGGACAGGGTGATCCCTCAGACCCTTTCTGGGGTACAGGAGGTCCCCAGGAAGAACCTGTGGGTATGGGGAGGTGGGGGGCTCAGGACCCAAGGGGAAACTCTGTCCTATGGCTGAATATCCCCTGCTCTGCAGGCCGCAATGAGCCCCTGAAGAAGGAGTGTCCCAAATGGAAGAGTGACTACCCCATGACAGACGGGCAGCTGCGCAGCAAGCGGGACGAGTTTTGGGACACAGCACCTGCTTTTGAAGGCCGCAAGGAGATCTGGGATGCCCTGAAGGCAGCTGCCTATGCTGTAGAAGCCAATGACCATAGCCTGGCCCAGGCCATCCTCGATGGAGCCAGCATCACCCTGCCCCATGGTGAGGGTCAGCACTGGGGATTTGGGTGGAGTGTGTGCTGACTGCCCCGTATCTGGGCCCATGGGTGTCCCAGGCTAGAGTAGAAAGGGACTCCCACCTGCCATCCAGAGCTCAATCCAGCCAAGTGGAGTAAGGCAGGCTGTGCCACGCTGGGTGACCTTGTCCCCATTTGGGTGGTTCACAGGGATGCCCACCCTTAGCATCTTATCCTGCTGTCCCCAGGGTCCCTGACGGAGTGCTATGATGAGCTGGGCAACCGGTACCAACTGCCTGTCTACTGCCTTGCACCCCCTGTCAACCTGATCCTGGAGCGAAGCGAGGAGGAGGCGGTGGAACCGGCTGAACCTCTGCCCAATGCCCGGCGGGAGTTCACCCTCAAGGTGCGCCTCTCCACCGGCAAGGACCTGCGGCTCAGCGCCAGTATGAGTGACACCATCGGGCAGCTGAAGAAGCAGCTGCAGGCACAGGAGGGCATTGACCTGGCCTGGCAGCGGTGGTTCTTCTCAGGCAAGCTGCTCACTGATCGCACACGACTGCAGGAGACCAAGATCCAGAAGGATTTTGTTGTGCAAGTGATTGTCAACCAGCCCCTTCCACCCAGGAACTGAGCCACCCCCTACTGGTTGAGGGGAGAGGGCAGAGGGCTGGGGGACAGTGACAGCTCTGGGGATTGTAGTAATTGTTGTAATCTAGCCCATCTGGAGCTGTTCCTGCTCACCCCTGAGGCTGCCCTCCACACAGGTGACTCCCCAGGAAGAACTGCACAGGGCTGTACCACCATGGTGGCTCCCCTTGGTTGGGGACACAGGCAGGCGCTGTGTTTACTGAAGGAGGTTCGAGACCAAATGTCTCTGGGGCTGGGGCTCCTCTGCCAGGCTGTGCCGGCAGGGAGAGGCTGTGACCCACTGGGCTCTGGATTCCCCCTGGCCAGGAGACCCATGGGGTGCTGGGCTGTGTGGAGATGTCTCCCCTCTGTACATAGTCTGTATTTATCAATAAAGCCTTTTCATCCTCCTCTGGCCTTGGGACAGGCAGGAGGGGGCTGTAACCCATAGCTTCAGGATGTTCCTGTGCCTGTCCTGTATCTGCTGCCATGTTAGAATGGGCACAGGTAGCCTGGATGCCCCTGCTCTGTTCCCTAGTGCCACTCTGACCCTGTCCTGACAGCCCTGCTGATTGCCTGCCAGGACGCTTCCCTAGCATTGTCCCATTGTCATCCCAGCTGCTTCACAGTGTGGGGTCACCACCTCCCTTTCATGATGCTTCCCCTCTGGAGTTTTAAGCTTGTGTCTGCCCTTGAGCTAGGTGGGACAGTCTGTGGAGGGGAACAGTCCCAGACTACCTTCATGGCCACCTTGGCTTGCCCTGGTGTAGATAGTGTCTTTCTGCTGTGAGAGGCTGTCACACCCATGGGACAAGGCACCCAAGGATGGCCCTGGGAACTGCCCAGGAGGGTAACAGTGACATGTAGCTGTCCATCCCTCCCCCAGGACCTGTACTGGTGGGTGGTGCCCAGTGCATTAACTGTCCTGGCACAAGGTAGTGTTGGCCTCATCTTACAAGGGGGGAGTGCTCAGGAGGGTTGAACAATGTTCTTGCTGCTGGGAATAGCTGCCGGCTCTGCCTGTTGGCCCCATGTGAGGCCAGTCTCTGGCTGCCAGGCTGCCATGTGCTGTGGGGGAGGCCAGGCAGCCTTGAGTTCCCTGGCAGGGCTGCTCGGAATGTTCCACACCTGAGGTCATCCTCTAAAGCAGCACAGAGGGGCTATGACTCCTGGCATCCCATGCTGCCTGCTGCTGGCTGAGAGGTTTGAGAGGACCCATTGCCTCCCTTTGGGATGGGCAGCACCCGCCCAGACCCCTGCCCTGCCCAAGGTGCCAGGGAGCTTTGGGCAATGTTGGTGGCTGCTGCAGCATCTGATTGCAGAGAGATAGAGTGATGGGAGCCATGGGAATATCTTGCTTGCCCAGGGTGGATGACGCAGACATAAGTGCCATGCCTATGGGATGACCCTGGATCATGTCCCTGCTCTCCTGAGCCTCTCTTGACTGGCTGTCACAGGTTCTGCACACCACAGTTCCCCATAACAAGCACAGGTGTTGGGGGATCTCTTTAAGAGGGTGTGGGGCTGGAGAGGTGAGTCAGGGCCGCCAGAAAGTAGGGGGGTGAGCTCATGGCAAAGCTGCCCCAGTCATGTGGAGCAGCCACAGCTGTTGGTGCCCTTGGGCTGTGGGACAGAGGGGCCAGCAGCATAAAGCCCCACGGCCAGCGAAGCTATCGGCAGCACCAGGAGTCAGGACTGGGAACTCCCTGCCTGTGGTAGCAAGAAGAAGAGGACACATCCTTCACAGGACTGTGCACTGCAGGCAGACATGGAGCTGGATGTGGAACGGGCCAAGGAGCTCATCGAGCAGAAGCTGGCAGAGGAGGAGAAGGAGGAGGTGGGTTCACAGGACAGGGAAACTTTCCTGGGCTGTAGTAGAAACCCCCGTTGTACTCCGTCCATCCTTAGGGTTGTGAGGAGGCTGGCACCCACCTTGCCATCTTGGGGGATATATGAAGGTGTCCAAGGGCTCTTGGGGATCAAGTTCCCAACCCAGCAGCTCTAGCCCATAGGGCAGAACTGAGCAGCTGGCAGATGCCCAGCTTACCAAGCAGAGTGGGCCGGCAAATGCAAGCCCCAGGGCTGCCAAGCACCCTGCAGACCTCAGCGGCGAGTGGAGCCATGCCCAGAGCCACCTTCCCCGGCAGGCTGAGGATGGAGACAGTGGGGTTGCTCTGTGCCCAGACAAGACCATGCAGCAGCTGCTGTGCCTATGCAGAAACTCAGAGGGGATGGTGCACGGGAGCCACCGGCCGTGGAGAGGATGAACACACCTGAGCTGGAGGAGGAGAAACACTGTGGCCCCAGGAACTGGGGCCTTGAGGCCATCAAGGTAAGTGGGTTGGGGTGCAGGGTGCCCAGGAGTGGCTGGTGACAGACAAGTCAAACGAGGCACTGTGTGTGCTCACTAGGGCCAGGAGAAGGTGCGGAGGAGTTCAGTGGATCTGAGGCGGGAGATCATCGACGTGGGGAGTATCCAACGACTCATCGAACTCCGCAAGCAGCGCCGGCAGCGCCGGGCAGAGCGGGCAGCCACCCCCGAGCCCACTCCACCACCTGAGTCCCTGGAGATTGTATGTCAGAGGGTCCCAAGATGTTGGAGGGAGGCTGCTGGTATAGGGGTTGGACCACCCACAGGCCAGCCCCCTGGTCATCCTGCCACTCAGAAACCTCCCTGGGGAAGCAGGGCAGGGGGCCCCCATGTTGTCCTCTCTCCTCTACCCATGTGGTGCCCCAGCCCTGAGCTTGTCCCATTGCCAGGAGGGTCCTGTGGAGCCAGAGACCTTCCTGCGAGCTGCTGTCCAGGGCAAAATGCACATCATCGAGAAGTTTCTGGGAGATGGTGGCTGCCCCGACACATGTGATGAGGTAGCGTCCCTGGCAGCCACTGCGTTCCCCCCACCTGTGCCATGCCCCACCATGCCTGTGGGAGAGGTCTGGGACCCTTGGGACAGGGCTGGGGATAAAACCAGACTGGGCAGGGGAGGATGCATCCATCTGCCAATGTGCCACCCTGTCTCCCAGTTCCACCGCACAGCCCTGCACCGCTCCTCGCTGGAGGGACACATGGAAATCCTGCAGAAGCTGCTGGACAGTGGGGCCACTGTTGACTTCAAGGACCGGGTGAGGCTGAATCCTGCTTCCAGCTGCATGCTGGTGTGAGCACCTGGGTGTGTTGCAGCCAGAACTACAGCAGGACTGGGGACCCTGCAGTGGGGCAGTGCTCTCCCCACCACAACAGTGGCTGCAGGCAGGGCTCTGCCAGTTCAGCTGAAACACTGCCCTGCTGGGGCAGGGAACAAGCACAGGGTAGAGGTATCCTCCACCATGACACAGCACTGTATGTCCAGCTGGACTGCACTGCCGTGCACTGGGCCTGCCGGGGTGGGCACCTGGATGCTGTCAAACTGCTGCAGGACCGTGGGGCAGACCTCAATGTGAAGGACAAGGTGAGCATGGGAGAGCAGGTCACAGGGTTGTGCCAGGGGCAAGGGCATACCCTGGAGTACCAGAGCTGACCCTCTGTTGGGTTAGCAGGTGTGGGTGCTGATCCCCCCTGATATCCATCTCATCCCCCCTCAAGCTGCTCAGCACACCCCTTCACGTGGCCACCCGAACCGGTCACCCTGACATTGTGGAGCATCTCATCCACTGTGGGGTGGATATCAATGCCCCGGACAGGGTGAGTGCTGCAGCCATGCCGTATGCATCACTGAGGAGCAACACTGATCCCTGTCCCTTTGTTCACCCCTCCAAGGGCTTCCAGCACCCACAGTGGGCACATCTGGACACACACAATTCTGCCCCAGGGTGGTTGCAGCCACAGGACAGGAACAGTCCCCCTTGTCCATGTCGAGGTTGATGTGCTGGGGGCTGGGGAGCAGGGCTGGGGACAGGCAGAGGATCCTTGTCCTGAGAACACAAGCTCCAGTGAAGCTGTGTCTCCCACAGGAGGGTGACACAGCGCTGCATGATGCCACACGGCTCAGTCGCTACAAGATTATCAAAATGCTGATCCTGCACGGGGCTGACATGATGGCCAAGAATGAGGTGAGTGTGTGGGGCCAGCACCGAGGCCAGTTGCTGCCCCACCATGTTGCACCACCCTGTGCCCAGCCTCTCTCTGCCCACTCATGCAGGCTGGAAAGACCCCAACAGACCTGGTGCAACAGTGGCAGGTGGACACACGCCAGGCACTGGAGACCAAGGAGCAGCCACAGGGGGAGATAGAGGTCCCTGCATGATGGCACCAGGAGAGGCCAGAGGCTGGGCTCAGCTCCAAGGAGCAGGATCTAGACAAGACTTGTCTGTGTCAATAAAAGTCAGCAAAGAGCAGTGTTTGGCTCCAGGTGGCTTTGTGGTTGGGCAGCCTGCACCAGGGTTGATGGACCTGAGGAAGCTGGGTCATCCTGGGAATAGGGTTATCTGGCAACATGGTGAGCCCTGCCTCTGATCACTAGGACTCAAGTATCAGTGACATCAAGTGGTTCAAAGACAGGAGTCCTCGCTGCATGACACCCAGATTGCTTACAGTCCTTCAAAGTCCCACCTGGGCAAGCTCTGGGGGAAAAAATACATGGAGGACAGCTCAACCTGAGCCCATATGCTGGAGACTGGGGCTGTGCCAGAGAGCAGTAGCTGTACCTGTGCAGGACAGCCACTCTGTGGGGTTGGATGGCTTCTTGTCCTGCCTTTCCTGCTGCAGCCATTGCTGGGGACGCGTGGTCCCTTTGCACATGTGTTGAGTGCAGTGCCCACTGCTCCCTACATGGAAATGCTCACACTCACCCATTTACAGATGACCCTACACTGACAGCTGGATCAGGTGATCCCTGACCAAAGCCCTGGGACTGTTTGCAATGCCTGGTCTTGCAGCCCAGCCCTGTAAAAGGCAGAGGGATGGCTGCCAGGGTTGGTAAGCAGAAGGGAAAGCACAGCCATGGTGGCCAAAGCTCATCTGGAATGGTGCTGAGCTCCTTGCAGCCAGCTCCTGAAGGGGGAAGAACATCCCGAGCTCAGCTGGTACCACCCCTATGTCATCTGCCCAGCAGGGTTGTGGATCCCTCACGTGCCCCGTCAAACATTAACAGCCCCTCAGCAAGACAAGCAGCACAACCAGCAGCAGCACCAAGCCACCATGGCATTCAGCACCCGCCTCACCTCCTCCCTCCGGCCTGCCCTGGCAGCTCTGCATTGGGCAGCCCCCAGGCAGTGCCGAGGGCTCAGCACCCCCCAGGGATCAGAGCCTTCACTCAATCTCGGGGGTATCTTCCCACCCCTCGCCACCCCTTTCTCACCCACACAGGAGGTGGACTATGCCCGGTTGGAGCAGAACCTGCGCCGCTATGCCAGCATCCCTTTCCGAGGTAAGCACAGCCCACTGTCCTTCTCCATGCAGGCTCTCATAAGATCCCTGCCTGCCACTGAGGCTATGTGGCAGCATGCAGACAGCCTGCCAGCTTCCCAAGGGTGCTCAGCCTCCAGCTGGACTTTGCTCCAGGACTGGCAACTGCTCGGGTCACCCACCTGGGGCCCTTTGCATGGTACATGCCCAGGTACATGAGTGTGTCCTTGCACATCCCCACCACATACCAGCACATGCTTATACACACACTCCACATGTGTGCAGGCTTGCACACATGCTCCACACATAGCTGCAGGCTTGAACCTATACACTGCACTCCCATGAACACTCTCAAAAATCATGGGGTATATATCTGTTGATTGCCAAGGATGGATAGATGATAGGAGAGGAGCTGCAGAAGAGGCTGCAGCCTCACAAGGATGTTCCCCAGAGTCTCCTCTCTTCTGACCAGGAGGCTGGGACTGCAAGGACATATGCAGGAGAGGGCTGTGGCTGCAGGACTCAACCTGGGTGCCAGTAGCAAAAAAGGGAATGAGAGCAATGGGGATAGTCGACAGTCCTGGAACCCTTCTCCTGTGCCCTGCCCTCCCCACATTTGTGTTCTAGGGATGGTGGTGCTGGGCTCCAATGGGGAGTATCCATACCTGGCATCCCATGAGAGGGTGGAGGTGGTGAGCTGTGTGCGCCGGACTCTGCCCAGGGACCGCTTGCTGCTGGCTGGTTCAGGCTGCGAATGTGAGTGCCTGTGTGAGCAGCATGGGGGGCAGTGCAGGGCTGTGTGTCCCTGCTGGAGCACCCCTCACCCCTTTGCCTCCTCCTCAGCCACCCAGGCCACCATCGAGCTGACAGTCAGCATGGCAGAGGCAGGGGCTGACGTGGCGCTGGTTGTGACACCTTGCTATTACCGGGGGGCCATGACCACTGGTGCCCTGGTCCATCACTACACAGAGGTGAGCCATGTCCAGTGCCTGCCAGCAACCCTAGCTAGGGTAGCAGGATACACAGGTCCAATGTGTCCCCAACCCACCCCAGCTGCTGAAATCTGCCTGGCTGCCTGCAGGTTGGCGATGCATCCCCCATCCCTGTGGTGCTGTACAGTGTCCCTGCCAACACTGGCCTGGACCTGCCCATGGAGGCTGTCATCACCTTGGCTCAGCACCCAAACATCATTGGGATCAAGGACAGCGGTGGGGACGTGAGTGGGGCAGGACTTTCCCAGGGCTGCTTACCACCAAACCTGGACCTAAGCTAGAATGGGGAACTGGGACTTGCAGCCTTTCCCTGGACCCCAGGGCTGAGAGCAGGCACCCTGCAGCAAGGGGGACTGGGTGATGCCTGCCCCAGGGCATAGCATGTCTCTCCTCAGATCACCCGCATGGGGCTGATGGTCCACAAGACAAGGCAGGAGGATTTCCAGGTGCTGGCAGGATCAGCCAGCTTTCTGCTGGCCAGCTATGCTGTGGGTAAGTGCAGCTGCCAATCCTTGGCTGGGGGCACTGCCTGGGGACACTTGCAGGGGTAGGCAGGTGAGAGACCAGGAGGTGCTGGCTAGGCACAGCAGGCTGAGCTGGCTGCCAATGTGTCCTGGTGTCTCTAGGTGCCTCTGGGGGTGTGTGTGCCCTCGCCAATGTTCTGGGTGACCCATTGTGTCAGCTGGACCACCTCTGCCGCAAGGGCCAGTGGCAGGAGGCCCGTGACCTGCAGCATCGCCTCATTGAGCCCAACACGGCGGTGAGCCGGCAGAACCCCTGGGATGCTGAGGGGAGGGGGTGCCAGGCCATGACAGGGGCAAAGAATGGAAGTTTCTGGGGCTGCAGAGGGCAGAGGGGGTTCAGGGGGACAGGATGGCACAGTACCTTGGCCAGCGAGCCAAGACAGGCTCGAGGTGAGAAGGTGGGAAGTGCCAGCCCTGTCATGTTAAGGAACAGCCTGTCCATTGGCACTGGGCACTGCCTGACCCTCCGTGAGAGGCTTGGTGGCTATTTATAGGCTGCAGTGTGTGTGGGGGAAGAGCTGCTCCTTCCTGGGCCCCTCATTCCACCATGGAGTGGTCTGTCCCTGCTGCAGAGCCCAACATGCCACAGAGCTCCTGTGTAGAGTCCTGTGTGGGAGTGCTCTGCACTCCCACCCCACAGTGGGCACTTCTTGGGGTGCTGCAGTGACCTCACACCCTGCCAGCCTGGCAGCCCCACATGGGCAGGACAGGAATGATGGTGAGCAAAGGAGCAGGGGCTGCACAGCAGAGCCCAGAGACCATGATGGCCCATGGGAGCCAGAAAGCCTCCATGCCCTCCCTCCCACAGGTCACCCGCCAGTTTGGGATCCCAGGGCTGAAGAAGGCCATGGAGTGGTTTGGCTACTATGGAGGTCCCTGCCGTGCACCCCTGGCCCCTCTGAGCCCTGTCCAGGTTGAAGAGCTGAGGAGCACCTTCAATGCTAATGGCTGGTTGTGAAGTGTTCTCCATCTCCCCCTTCTCACACTGGGAAGGTAGGGGAGTCAGGGACCCTGGGAACTAGAGATATTCTGAGGACACTGGGAGGCGGCGAGGAGAGGGCTGTCCATGTTACTCTTTCCTGCTGGACAGGGCTGCACTGGGCAGAGTGGATAGAGGAGGGCAACCCCAGGCCAGCCTGCATCCCTGCCAGCCTCCAGGGTTCTGCCATCTTCACCTGGGAAGGGGTGAATCCTTCAATATTCTTGATTCTATTCATGAATAAATATGTCATCTCCTCTCTGTGTCTGCGTAAGGCCCCTGCTCTGTCCCTGCTCCAAGCAAAAAAGACATGGCACGGGTGTTTGGCAACATGGTTTACTCAGCTGAGGTCTGTACAGGCAGCAGCACAAGGCAGGGTCACAGCAAGGCACAGGACCCAGTGCAGGCAGAGACTGGCAGGGAGGGCATGGCCCCTGCAGCCCTACACTGGGCAGCGAGTGCTGCCGGGACCCCTGTGCCACAGCCAGCCAGACTGCACTGGGGGTGAAGGTGAGCATGCAGTGGGGAGATGAAGGATGCATGTGGGGAGCAAAATAGGGAACTGTATGCCCCCTGCCTGCCCCATTGCCATACCTCTATCCCCTCCTGCTCTGCCCGGGCCTCCTGCTCCAGCCCTGGCACCCCACACAGCCCTGCTCATGTCCCTCATTCTAGGATCCAGCTGACCCTTCTCCTTGCTCACCATTGCTACCATCCTCCACCAGCATGCAGCAGACACATGCCAGGCTGGGCATTCTCCAGTCCCTCTTGGTGGGGATGCTGCTGCTGCTGTCCCCAAGGCAGTGAGTGGATGGGTGGATTGGCACGGGGATGAGGGGAACACAGCCCATTGGCTGGCCCTGAGAGCAGGCTGGGCTCTTTGGGGGCACAATGTCACTGTACCCTGGGCATGCAGGGGGACAGCCAGTCACCCAGAGCTGAGGATGCAGGCCATGGTATGCTTGGGGTACCCAACCTGCCTCCAGAACCAGAGCAGCAAAGTGAGCCAGGAGCTGCCCCTCTGGAGGCATGCAGCTCATCAGCTTCCAGCCAAGGCACCCTGGCAGTGGGGTCAGGGACCAGCCTCCACCCCTCTGCTCCATTCTCTACAGCTGGCTAGCAGCTGTAGTGGTCCACAGTCTTCCTGGGGGAAAGAGAGGCTAAGCCCATGTCATCCTGTCCTTCTGCTGCTCCAGCAGGTGCCAGGGCTACAGCCAGAAAGAGAAGGCACCACAGCTGCCCCAGGGCACTTGGGTGGAGAGCAGAGGATCCAATCCCCTCCAGCGGCAGGGGTTCGGCAGGAGGAGGCTTGGAGGGGATGAAGGGCAGGGTGCCAGCAGTGCCACATCCCTTCTCCAGGGCCAGCAGGGCCAGCCAGTGCCCAAGTAGGGGGTCCCTGCTCCTGTGGGAGGGGATATGGAGCACCATCACGCTGTGAGGCTGTGGGCAGACTTGGAGGCACCCTGGGCCCTCTGGATGATGGCCGTGCACTTCTCCCGCCGCAGCAGCTTGTTGTTCTCAAAGAAGCCCTCATTGCGGGGAACGCCATGGGAACCATCTGGGAAGGTCAGGAGACCTGCAGAGGGGAGGGAAGGGCTGGGAGTGAAGAGGCAAGGAGCTGCACCCACCGGAGATGGGGCCAGGGAAGGAGAGACAAAGTGGGAGATGCTGGAAGGGGCTGTGCTGAGCGGGGGCCATGCAGATACCTGCACTATGCTGCCAGCACTCACCAAAGCCATACACACGCCCGCCTTTGAACTCGCCCTCAAAGGTCATGTTGTCACAGCGGGTGAAGACTCCAACGCCATTGAACTTGCCCTGCACAAACTCCCCCTCGTACCTGCGTGGGAAGGTCTCTTGAGGTGGCAGTCCCCAAGTCAAGGGGAAATGCCTGGGGAGGTGTATGCAGGAGTGCCCACCTGGAGCCATCGGAGAAGGTGAGCACGCCGCAGCCATGGAAGAGCCCGTTCTCAAAGTGCCCCACGTAAGCAGTGCCATCAGCAAACGTCAGCTGTCCGATGCCGTGCCTGCGACCTAGGTGAGAGCAGAAATGGGCAGCACTGGACAGGACCTGCCCCAGTGTGGAGCTGGGCAGAGATGTGGAGTTTGCTTGTCCCCCAGCACAGGTGGCACTGTTCCCTCCTGCCACATCTCACCTTCTTTCCACTCGCCACGGTACTCCTCCCCGTTGGAGTAGGTGAAGGAGCCTTTGGTGAGGGTCATGGCAACAGCCTCCGGCACAGCAGGACAAGAGCTGGCAGGGAGAGGCACAGAGAGCTGCTGAGCAGGGAGAGCAGCTTGGCTTGCCCAGAGCCCTTGCATCCTCTTAGCTCACAGAGCTGAGTCTGTCTACCCTGAGGATAGCTCTGCTAGGGCACAGCACAGATGAGGAGGTGACCCCTGGAGCACAGCTGTCCTGTTCAGGCTCTGAAACCCCAGCCGCCAGGTTCGGGTTGCTGCCCGCCCCACTGCAGGGCTCAGGGAGATGTGAGCCCGTGAGGGTCACAGCCCTGTGATATGTGAGTGGCTGCAAGAGGAGTGTGACAGGAACTGGCTGCCTCCGTCATGGCACTCCAGCAGAACTCGAAAGGTCCTGCACTGTACAGACTCAAGCCAGGGACCACTCTCAGCTTTGCTGGAGCGGTCCCAGGCAGAAGCAAGCATTTTGGAGAGGAGATGCTTGCTGGATGGTGCTCAGTGGCAGTTCTTCAGGAGAGGGAATGCAGAGCTTGTGGGGTTTCCAGATTCAGCATCAAGAATGCGCAGACGTTGAGCAAGATGAGCATCCCTAGCTCACCCCTAGGGATGAGAGAACACTCCTTCTTAGAGGGACAGCAGAGATGGGATCCCGGGGCTTGAGGGCTTTGCTTGTCTATACAGGGTTTGCAAGCCTGCCTGCCAAGAGCAAGCAGCCCCGGAAGCCCTGCACACCTCACAGAGCCCTGCCACGCCGCACAGCTCTCCTCAACACACAGGGAAGGCACCAGAATGGAGACAGCCCCGCAGGTGGGCTGGGCGCTGCCTCTCCAGCAGCTGCCTGCGCAGTTCCAGGCAGTGCCAGCGACGGGAAGGGGCTCCCAGCATCTAAGCGGGGTCTGTCTGCTTACGGCCGGCTGCGTATCACCCAAGAGCTGGGTACTGAACCACATGAACCAGCAGGACGCGGCACTCAGGAGCACAGCAGGAACTTCCCCGGGCTTTGTGTCCACAGAAATGGCCTCAGCCACAGAGAACAGCGACTGAACAGTGCTCTCTGCTGATGGGAGCGACCGGGAGCGCATCGCCGGCTCCCACCCTGCAGCCTGCCCAGCCATGCCAGGCGGAGGAGACGGCGCTACCGCGGGCTGTGAACTCGGCCAGCATGGTCCGTGACACTTCACCCGAAGGACAGCATTCCACGAACACTCCAGCCTGCCCAGCAGCCGGACGCGCCCGCGCTAGGCTGCCATCACCCCGAGCCCGCACGTACCGCGCCCGCCGCAAGCATGGGCAACGCTCCCAGCGCAGCCCGAATCGCACAGTGGCCAAGGAGTGCGTGACCCCGTAGCATGACACATCTCTGGACAAAGGCACAGACGTTCTGCTCGTGCCACGCATCCATGGGGGATGCGCGCACACTACTTGCGGAGCGTGTCCGGGGGCGTGACCGCGCTCAACGCTGATGCACCCACACCCTCACGTACCCATATCCCGTCGTGTCTCTGTCCCTGCGCGTGATGCACCCACACCCCGCCGTGTCCATGCACCCACGGCTGATATACCCACACCCCAGTGTGTTCATGCACTCACGGCCGATACATGCATGCCCCACCACCAGGGCAGGCGTGGCGATGCTCACAGGCGGGATGCCTGCCCAGAGGAGGGGCGGCCGGGGCGGGCGGCGCAGGGACCCGCGGCCCGCGCTCACCTGGCTCCGCGCTGTCCACCTACACCACTCCCCACCACGTCCCGCCGAGGGGCGGTGGCGGCCACCGCCCCTGCCAGCACCCCGCCCCGCCGGGCGGTGCCACGCCGCCAGCGTCCATCCCCACTGGCCGTTGGCTGTTTCCACGGCAACCGCTAGTAACGCGACTGTTCATTGGCCAGTTGGGCAGCACGCCCTCGCCGCCGCCATCTTTGTGTGGGGCAAGGAGCTCGCCACCGCGGGCGTGGCTGCAGAGGGGCAGCGCCCTCGCCCTGCCGCCATCGTTGTGAAGGGCAGCAATGGGTACGGCCACTCCAGAGCGTCCATCTTTGTGTAGGGCACTGGCGCCAGCCGCCGCGGCGGGGGTGTACGGGGGGCAAACACACCCTGGCCTCCCCGAACGAACGGTGCGAGGCGCGAAAGCTTCCGAACTAGCCCCAGCGGTATCGTGACCAGAGCTGCCCCCGCTGTTCCGGCCGCAGGGGCCGGCCTGGGTGTGGCGCGACGGGGGCGGAGCAGCCACTGGGGTGTGTCGGGGGGCGGAGCAGGCCCAGGGGCGCCGTGACGCGAACGGAAGCGGAAGCGGCAGCAGCGGTACAGCGGGGCCGGGCGGGCGGCGCGATGGACGAGACAAGCCCGTTGGTGTCGCCGGAGAGGGCGCTGGGCCCCGACTACGGGCTGCCGGGGGCTNGAGAGCGCAACGACTTCCCCGAGGATCCCGAGTTTGCTGACGTGGTGCGGCGGGCTGAGCTAGCCAGCGAGCGCGGCATCTTCCCTGAGCGCATCTCGCAGGGCTCCAGCGGCAGCTACTTCGTAAAGGACCCGCAGGGGGTGAGCTGAGGCTAGCTCTTCGTGGCCCTGCGCTCCCCTGGGTGGAGTCGCCCCCGTAGCTCCCGAGGCCTGTGGGATGGGCGGCGCTTGCCGGGAGTGACCGGCAGCGGAGGGCTGGTAGGAGCGGCCGGAGCGGCTCTGAGGCTTTCCGGGGAGAAATACAGTGGGACCAGCAGCGAGAGTGCGGGGTAGTAGTGTCCAAGTACTGATTCAACCTCTTCTTCGGCTTTGTGCCCAAAGAGGAAGGATCACCCCCTCCCGCAGGCCCGTGCATCAGCGTCTAAACACAGTGACTCCAGACCCGGGGCTGTGACTCTGTGGGCTGGGCTGGTTTTGGCCTATTTTTTTGAACTGAGATGTCTTCTCTCTGGATGTGTGGTTGGTATAGTGAAGACAAAGTCTTTGGCATGTAGGTGGTCCCCTATAGATCCCACATCCAGCTGTCTTGTGTCACTGACTGGATGAGTGTGCAGCACAGGCTGGCTTGTCTTGTGACCTCTATTCTCTGCTCAGTTACTTGAGCTGTTGCTGTTTCCTGTGACTCCCTTGCCACGTGTGTGCTGGGATGCTTCCAGGGAAGCAAGAAGGAGCTCTGTGGTCTCTGGTGTGGCCTAGTTTTCCCTCTCTGGGTGAAAGCTGGCTCCTGGAAGCTGTGTCAGGCAGTTCCCAGCTCAGCTGATGGTGTATGGGGAATTACACACTTGTGCCACAGCCCAGCTCCCTCCTATTGCCCAATATGAGAATGGGCAGCCGAATAAGCTGCCTGGAGATTGCAGGTTGGAGACTGCCCAGCTGTAGGAGACCCAGTCTCAAGGACGACTGCTGGAGCATGTGTGTGAGGAGCCAAATCTGTGTATTGCTGGTGTTGTCAGCTGGCAGGTCCCTCAGATTATCCTGCTGTTGGCAAACGTGTTATGTGACTGGTTGCTGTGATTGCTGCCCAGGGTTACCAAAAACATCCCACTGTTGGCACAGGAGAGAATGTGGCATGTGGATATTGTGGGCAGCAGGGAGAAGATTCTTGGTGGGGGGGAAAGCTTTCCTCTTTGATCATTTCTCTTGAGGTTACTGGGGCCTAAGCTGTGCTGTGCTGCCCAGCCCTGGTAGTTATGATCACCCCACTGCCAGCTTCTCCTCTGTGCTGGCCGAGCTCCCTCTGCCTTGCTGCTGGCACCAGGCAGACCTGTTTTCCCTGTCAGTGCTGCTCTCGGCATGGGTCTGTCTGGAAGGGGATGCTGTGCTGCCAGGCCTCTAGTTTCCACTTCCATGCTGTCTCTGCCTAGCTGGGCCTTGATCTGCTGGGCTGGTTCCATGGAGCACAGGGCTTCATGCTGCTGGAGCTCCTGACAGACCTCTTTGCAGGCTTATATCCAAAGATGGGTTGACAGTCCTGTCACAGCCGTGTGGGGCTGATGTTGGGGATTGCCTTCCTGCCTGCCTTGCGAAAGTGGCTCCACCATGTGATCTGGACATGGCTCAAGTGATCCTGTTCCCTCAAACCCTTCCTTTCTGTCTTTCTGGTGGACAAAACCTTGGTTCTGCTTACTCTGGCTTGGCTTTTGGCCCCTGACAGACTGAGATTGCATTGATGTTCCCTGCTGAAGCACTGGGATTCGTGTTCTGCTTCCACATTTTGGCAGGAGCTCAGCTTGGGGAAGTGACGCCCACTCAGGCCAGGGCCAGCAGAAGCCATGGGGAGAAGATTGCATGTGCTGCTGAGTCACCCTTCAGCAGGATCTGCCAGCCCCCCAGGGATGGCTGACTTGGGATAAGTGGCCTTGCTCGCCGCCCTTCTCTCATCTGTGTGCTGTGGCACTGCTGGCTCAGTGGTGGTACAGTGCCCCGCACAAGGCTTCTGTGTCCCCTTCGGCAGTGGAGTCCCTGTGCTTCTGTCCCGCTCTTGGGTTGGTGTATGTGAGGCTGGATTGAGGGGCTGGCAGTGCTGCTGGTACCAGCTGGTGGCCAGTTCTGAGCTGCCTGTGTCCTGTCATCCACAGTGTATCCAGAGAGTCAGCCCTTCTGCTGGATCTCCCAGCACAGAGCCCTGGCTCCTCAGAGGTCCTGCAGGTGCTTGGCTGTTCTACTCTGGTCAGTTTGGGATCACCTCTGTTCAATGGATTTTTGAGTCAGGGCAGGGATTACTAACCCTGTCCCTTTCCTATGTGGCCATAATGACCAATGGTGAGCAGTAGCTCTCCCCAGCCATCCAAAGGTCACTGGAATTAGACTGATGTGTTTACCAGGAGACTGCATCATCACTGGTGTTTTTTGGGACACGTGTTGGGTATAAAGGTCTCTGGGCAGCACTCTCATCCTGTGGGATGGGGTACTGGCTGGAGAGGGGGTTCTTCCCAGCTCTGCCCACCTCTCCTAGGACCTGTGGGGTTTTGCCTGGTCCCAGGAGGCTGGATATTATCCTAATGAGGGGCAGTTCTGGACCTGTACCTTAGTGTCCCTGCTGTAGGCTGAGGAGGGTTCCCAGCTCTGTCAACTTCCTGAACTAAGCCCTCTTCTCTCTCACTCACAGAAAATCATTGGGGTCTTCAAGCCCAAGAATGAGGAGCCATATGGGCAGCTGAACCCCAAGTGGACCAAGTGGCTGCAGAAGTTGTGCTGCCCATGCTGCTTTGGGAGAGACTGCCTTGTCCTGAACCAGGGCTACCTGTCAGAGGCAGGTGCCAGCCTGGTAGACCAGAAACTGGAACTCAACATTGTTCCCCGCACAAAGGTGAGGGGACAGCTGCTGGGGTCTTGTTCTGGGGAGGCTTTTGTGTGCTTCCACACAGCTCTGCTTGGTCTTTATCTTGTGGCACTGCTGACCTAGGAGATTGAGTGCTCTGGACTAGGACTGTTCCTGGTCAAACTGTGGGGATCCTTGCCCTGGGCAGATCTGTGGGAAATGCTGTGTCTTGGTTTTATCAGGCAGTCCTGTGACTTGCCAGATGCCCCTGCTGACTGTGCTCATGTCCCTCCAGGTGGTGTATCTGGCCAGTGAGACCTTTAACTACAGTGCCATTGACAGGGTGAAGTCCCGTGGAAAGAGGCTGGCCCTGGAGAAGGTGCCGAAAGTTGGCCAGCGCTTCAACCGCATTGGTCTGCCGCCCAAGGTAGGGCTGCAAGCCTCCATGCCTGCCTGTTGGCACCTCCCCAGCCTCTGTGGCCTTCTGTAATGCAGCCTGTCTTTGCTGCAGGTGGGCTCCTTCCAGCTCTTTGTGGAAGGCTACAAGGATGCAGACTACTGGCTGCGGCGGTTTGAAGCCGAGCCACTCCCAGAGAACACTAATCGGCAGCTGCTGCTGCAGTTTGAGCGGCTGGTGGTGCTGGATTACATCATCAGAAACACAGGTAGGGCCAGCTGCCTAGCATTGAATGCTACCTGCTCCTTCATGTCCTACTATGCTGGAGAGAGGGGAGGGAGATAGGGTCTTGGTGGCTTTTCCCTGCACCCAAAACTCCTCTCCCCTCAGTTGCTGCCAGGTGACATCTGCCTCTAGGCAGAATGCAGCTGCTGGGCTGCTCACCACCTGAGGCTCTGGCTGCTGGCCAGTTTACTGGCAGATCTGGATCTACCACCATGCTTAGGTGAAAGTTTGCCAGCTGTGAGGATCCAGGGACATCCAGAAATCCAGCACCTAACTGCCCATGTATCCCATTTCACACCGTGTTTCTGAGTTTCTGCCAGGCTGGAATGGATTGAGGTTGTACTCCGGGGCTTGCAGGTTGACCTTTCTCTTGGGAGCTGGTGACACAGAGGTGGACCTCTGGGGCTGTCTGTGAGGGACTTGATGTGGCTTCCCATGCCTGCAGCAAGTTTAAGGGCTCTGGGGGTTTATGCGTAAGATGTCTGTGTCATTTCTGGGTCATGGGAGGAATAGGCTTCTGCCCAGTGTGGTGCAGGGAGGCCCTGGTGCTGACATAGCTGGTTTTATCTCCCTGCAGATCGGGGCAATGACAACTGGCTCATCAAGTATGACTGTCCCTTGGACAGCGCGGGTGTGCGGGTGAGTGGCTGCTCCTGGGCAGGGCAACACGGGGACTCTGCTCTTAGAAGCTGCCCACTTGGCAGGCAGGACAGGAATTTCCTATCTGGCTTGGGTTTCTGAGAGTGTTGAGGTCTGATCTTGTCTCCTGGGCCTTTTGTTACCATTTGCGTTGATGGTTTGTGGCTTAGTGAGACTTTGTGAGGATGCAGCTGAATTCTGTGGGGGAAAGTGGTATTGCTGGGAAAAACTGATGTTGCTGGACCTTGGAGCGAGGCTTTGGGGAGAAACAGTTTTGTCCCACTTCCCACTCAAAGAAGACAATGTTTCCCTGTGGTTAAGAGGCTGTGCTACAGGCAAGAGAGTGATGTGCCTCTCTCCATGGTAGCCAGGGCAGAGATCCTGACAGCAGGGCTGCAGGGAGTAGAAGGACTGTTCCTACTGGGAGGGCCTCCTTGTGACATGCTTCACTTCCTTCCAGGACAGCGACTGGGTGGTGGTGAAGGAGCCCATCATCAAGCTGGCTGCTATAGACAATGGTTTGGCCTTTCCCTTGAAACACCCGGACTCCTGGAGAGCATGTGAGTCCCTCAGGCTGTGCCAAGGCACCATGGCAAGCCATACAACTCCATGCTTGGGCATCCTTTTCAAGGACTGTAGAGAAGTGGGCTAGGGTTGTGCTTCTGCAACTTCTGAGTTCATGAGCAGCTCCTCAGCAGAGACTGTAGAAAGCAGATACTGCATCCTGTGTTCCAGATGCAGGGAATCTAGCACCCAGGGGCATGTGGCTTTCCCCAATTCTAATGTCTCCTGCTTCCTTCCACAGATCCGTTCTACTGGGCATGGCTGCCCCAGGCCAAAATCCCCTTTTCACAGGAAATCAAGGACCTGATTCTTCCCAAGATCTCAGACCCCAACTTTGTCAAGGACCTGGAGGAAGATCTGTATGAGCTCTTCAAGGTGAGCTGGAGGAGTGGGTGAAGATGATGTGGGAGGGAGAAAAAGCAGGAGTGGTGTTGGGGAGCTCCCTGTCAAGGTTGCAGGGACAGAAATGTGGTCACACTCCTGGCAGTGTTTCTGAGCTGAGGCACAGCAGGGTTATCCTTTGCCAGGAGCTGAAGATTCAGTGTGGGAGAATCGGGAAACTCATGGGACAGGACAGGGGAAGGAGCTTACTTGGGAAATAGGCATCTTGTTCATGGCATGAAGCAGTGGGTGGATCTCACTGTGTTCTTTGCTCTCTCTGTTGCAGAAAGACCCTGGCTTTGACAGGGGACAGTTTCACAAGCAGATTGCTGTCATGAGAGGCCAGGTAAGCTGTGCATAGGAAAGACAGATGGGTGAGGTAGGAAGCCTTGTCCTGCCTTTTTGGCGGGAAGGGTGCGGGAGTGGATGCTCTCTGTTGCTCTGGCAGGACAACTTAGGCATTGCTCTGTTGTGCCGTACAGATCCTGAACCTGACTCAGGCATTGAAAGATGGGAAGAGTCCACTGCACCTGGTTCAGATGCCACCTGTGATTGTGGAAACAGCGCGTTCCCACCAGCGCTCCGCCAGTGAGTCCTACACACAGAGCTTCCAGAGCCGGAAGCCTTTCTTCTCATGGTGGTAGCTGTGGGAGCTGCGGGCAAGGCTTAGCCACCTCGGACTAGCACTGCGAGAGAAGCTGGGCCACTGCTGGCTCCTGTGGCTGGGACTCGACCTTCAGGGTAGAGCGAGCTGATGCGGCTGGAGGAACCTGCAGCTGAACTGGAGGAGCCAGGCAGATTGGGCGTGGTCCCCTCCCCAGCTCCATTGGAGCTTGGTGCCCTGCCTGGGGCAGAGGCCGGGGGGAGTTGTGGGAATCTGCCAGGAACTGTGGCATGGCTGGGACCCTGCCCCTGCCTCTGTTCCTTGGCTTGCATGCAGTTCTGAGCACCCCTGCTTGGGGCTGGGATGAACAGGTTACCTGAGCCAGGATCCGTCCCTTTACACCAGCCACTGGCCCTTTTATTCCCCACCATGCCAGCTGCTTGGCTGGGAAGGCCTTTAGCAGGTGATACCCCCCTCCGTTTCCCTGAGGGTGTGCTGTACTCCTCCACTGTCCCTCCGGTGCCCCAACCCCGTGCACGCTGCTTTCCTCAGGGGGAGTTCCTGCTGCCCACTGGTGTAGCAGGGACCGCAATGAACGGCTGTTCTCTGGCTAGAGGCTCGAGGAGGGGACATAAGAGGGACAACACATGGGACTAGCTTTGGTGCAGTTAGACACTAAGGGGAATAAGGTGCTGGCCTGTCCCTGTGAAGAGCAGGCAGCTTCACAAAGTTTTCCCATGGGAGCTCTCCTTCCCTTCTGCCCCAGTCCATTTCTCCTGCCTGGTCTCCATGGCTGCTCTTGCTTGACTTTTTCCCCTCTCCCAGCAAGCTCCCTGGCTGCTGTGCAGCCAGCATGGCGCCAGCCTTGTCTGTGCCTAGGGACCCTCTGAAGGGCAGGGGCTGCCAGGGAAGGGCTGGAGGGGCTCTTCTACCACATGGGTAGGAGCACTAGGGGGCCAGCATGGACTCCTGGCTGCCCTGGAGCGGACATTCTCATAGGCCTGCTGTGGGTGAGGGAGGCAGAGAGCCCCTCTCTCTCCACCAGCTGCTGAGCTTGTGTTGTATAAAACAGCACCAGGGCTGCTGCCTGTACCTGCTTGCCTTGAGCTGTGACTTCTCAGGCTGCTGGGGAAAGTCAGTATTGAGTCTTGCCTGTTAGCCCATCTTTGGGCAGTGAGGGGGATGAAGGCAGGTGAACCTGGTAATGCAGAGCAGCTGCTTTGTCTCCTGCAGTGGGGAGGGGGCTCAGCACTGGCTGTGTGAGCACAGAGGGGGCAGCAATCGAGATCCCAGCTCCCCAGCCAGGCCCAGCTGCATTTGACTGACCCAAAATGTATTGTTCTAATGCACTGTAGAAATGTATGTAATGTATTTAAACCATGCAACTGTCTGAATAATAGAGCTGCCCTTCAGCTGGCTACATCTGCGCCTCTGCAGCACCCTATGGCAGGTCAGGGCTTCTCAGCCTATGGCTGGTATCCATATGTACCTGCAAAGGGATGCACTGGCCTCCTGCAACTGCTGGAGTTGCTACAGGACAGTCTTTTTCCTGTCTGCTCATGCTGGGCATTGAGGACAACCAGCTACCCAGGCTGTCTCTTGGCATCCTGTGTCTACAGGTCCTGCACCAATCTCTCCTGGGCCAAATGACTCTTGGAGAGGGAGCTCTGGAGGCTGGAGATAAGGCTGTCCAGCTGCCACTTCTCTTGAAAGTGGCCACATTCAGACTTCAGGGCTGCTTCCTGCAGCTGTTTCTCTTCCTTCAGCCACAGGACCATGGGCTGGAGCTTTGCTCTTTTGCCAGCGAGGCTGGATACCTCCTGCTTCTGCTCCTTTAGCTTCAGAATGATCCCCATGACTTCTCCATTCTCCTGGGCACTATACTCCTCCAGCTTGGCCAGCTGGTCTTCTAGCAGAGAAATCTTTTCCTGGAGAATCTTTATTATCTCTTCCAAGCATTCCTTCTCATGAAGGGCAGCATGTACCTTGTTCAGTTGTCCCTGTGACTGTGCCAGTGCAGTTACTGTCTTGACTGTGCACTGGAACAGATTGCCCAGAGATGCTATGGAGTCTATCTCACAAGAGATAATCAAGAATCATCTGGATGAAATCATGTGACATCTGCTCTAGGATGACCTTGCTTAAACAGGGAGGTTGGAACAGATAACCCACAGGTCTGTTCCAGCCTGACCCATGGCGTGAGGCTGTTCCTCTTGCACTAGGTGCCATACAACAGCCTGGACTGCCACCTAGAGATGGGCAAGACATAACTAGAGCCTCACCCAGCCACCACTGTCTACTCTTTATTAACCATTCATTGCACCCTGCTCAGTACACTTGGGGTCCTTGGAGAGCTGTTTTCCATGGCCCAGCCACTCAGCGCTGCTAAACAGACCCCGAGCCCGTCTCGGACCTGCAGTCAGCCTCCAGCTTCTCTGCGATCCTACGGGCAAAGAACTATGTGTTAGCAGCGTGGCCTGGCCGTGCTTCCCCCGGTTGCCCTGCCGCCGCGGGCCGCACCTACCGAAGGTGTTTGAAGCGCCGTAGCGCTGCCATCCCACTGCTGGGCTGGGCTGTTCGCCGTCGCCGAAGCTGCCGCAGGGCCCGCGCCATGCGCTGCTGGCCCGCGTACCGCCAGACGAGACGGGCTCGCTCCTCTGGCCGCTCGGCCCCGCCGCTCCGGAACAGGCCCCGCAGCTCTCGCAGTCCCACCCCTTGGAAGATGTTGGCCGAGGCCCGCTTACGGGCGCAGGCTGCGGGCGCCGCTCGTGCCGAAGAGTCGCTCACCACTGAGGCCGGAGTGCCCATGGCCCTGGCCGCTGCGGGCACCGAACATTCGGCATCAGGTTCTGGTCTTGCCGCCCGGCCCGGTCCGCTTCCGCCGGGATCCAGCACGGATGCCGAGTGACGAAGGGGGGGCGTCGAGGGAAGGGCGGTCCGGGACTCCGGGCAGGAGGCCAGCCACGCAGGCGGGGCCGCCTGGGAACGCGGGAGACGCCCCGGCTCAGGCCGGGGCACGCAAGTCCGGTCCCGCCCTGCCCGGGGCGCTGGGCCCCGCCGTGACCCACTTTCGTTCCGACGCCGCCCCGCGCCCACCGGCCCCTCGCACAGACCTGGCGGCGGCGACTCTGCCTGGTGTCCACTGCGTTCCCGGACCCGCTTCGCGCCACCGCACCGGGATCCTGCCACAGCCGCGCGCCCCATTCATTCACTCGCTGCGTGCCGCTCCGCCCCCCGCCCTTCGCCAATCCCCGCCCGCCTCCTGCCGCCAGGACCAATCGGCGCCCAGGGGCGCGGTGCCACGCTGCGCTGAGGAGGCCACGTGGCGCTGATGACGTCACGGCCGGGGTGCGGCGCCTCGCCCCCGGGCGGGGCCAGGCCGCGCCACGCGCCGAGGGGAATCCCGGATGACGTAAGGGGAACCCCGGCGCGCGCCCCCCGCCGGCCGCCGCACGGGGTCCCGGTGCGGTGTCCCTGGGCCCTGCCGCCGGCATCGGTCGCCGTCGCCCATGTCCTCCCGCCCCGCATCGCGCCCCGCATTGTGGCCCCCCACGGCGGCAGGAGGACAGAAGAGGCGCGGCGATCCCTGCCCGACGGCGCATCCGCGGCGGCCCCCGGGTGTCCGATGGGCTGGAGGGAGGTGCGGCGGGACGCGGAGGCGGGGCGAGGAGGAGAAGAGAGAGGCCCCGCGCGGGGAGGATCGCTAAGTGCCAGATGTTTGGCAACGGTTGGGGAGGAAGTCGCTGCCGGGGCCCTGAGTCCCGCCCGAGCCGCGCCGGAGAAGGCAGGGCCTCGCCATGGCCCGCACGGCTCCCCCGACAGTGCCGCCGCCCCCGGGGCCGCCGGTCCGTGGCTCCCTCAGCCTCCATCGCGCCTACCTGCGGAGCCCGCTGGGCTTGCTACGCCTGGGGCAGCTGGTTCTGGGCGCTGCCTTCTGGGTGACGGTAGCGGCTCATAAGTACGAGGGGGCGGCCCACTTCGCTCTGTTTGCCGCCGTCTTGGTATGGCTCCTCACCCTGGCCCTCTTCGGGCTGAGCCTGCTTGGGCGCTGGGAGCTGGTTCCCTGGCTGGGCTCCCGCTGGCTTCTCACCAACCTGGTGCACGACCTGGCACTGGGTGTGGGGCTCTACGCAGCTGCCACTGGCATCATGGGTCACAAGGCCAAGCAGAGAAGCTTTTGCAACCTGCCAGGCTACAGCCAGCACTGCCTGTACAGTGCCTACCTGAGTGCCTCCATCTGTGGGGGCATCACTGCCTGCTTGTACCTCTTCTCCGGGCTCTACTGCCTGTCACGGCGTTGCCAGGACCAGCGAGACATCATCTGAGATCCCGTGCCACTTGGCTCCCCTTCTCAGCTGCAGACAGAACACAGCGTGTCTTTGGGATGAAATGACCCTGCTGCCCCATCCCCTCCTGGCTGACTGCACTGCAATTCCTCCAGAGACTCCTGCACAGACAGATGGACAGACAGAGGCCTTCACCGAGCACGGCTTCCTCTGCAGCGCACCGAGACAACGTGGACACCCAGCCACTGCACAGGCCCTTCTCCCACCCCTGGACAGACATAGGCTACTGCAAATGGAAGGACCCAAATGGAGAGCCCCTAAGAGGGATACCAATCTTTGGGAGCCCCCCTAGGACTCCAGCCAAAATCCCCTGCCCCCTGCTCCAGATGCTGCATGCTCAGGTGGGTGCTGACTTTTCCCTGGGGTGGAGGGGGACTGGCTTGGGGGAGCTGAGCTGGGGGCAGCAGTGCCTGGTGGAGTTGGATGGGCATAAACTCCCCTGACCTGCTCACAGCCCTGTCTTGCCATTCCAGCTGCATGGCACCTCCACAGTTCCCTAAGGGAGGCTCTGAACTTGGCTTCCCCAGCCTGGGCCCCTCCTTTTGCCTGGCCTGAAAACATCCTTCATCTTATTGGAGCCCCAAAGGGCTTTGTGCCTCCCTGCCCTGCACTCAGGGGGTGTGGAGACACCCGGGTACTGCATGGCCAGATCAGCATCACCCCAGTCCAGCTTGGAGATAGAGCAGGGCAACCTGTGGAGGGAGGGGAAGAACAAGAGGAACTGTAAACCCTGGGCAGGGGGTAAATTCCTCCAGCCCTGGAGTTTGTACAGTCCTGGGATTGAGAGAGATTTGTCAGGGGTTGACAGGAGCCAGTCACGGGGTTGTTCTCTCCTCCTGCTCTCCCTGCAGAGAGGTTTGTGGCTCCAAGCCACCCAGAGCCACTGAATCAGCCCTATGGCCAGGCTACTCCAAAAGGGACAGGAACAGCCTTGCTGATGGTTCTGGAGACCAGCCTGCAGCCCTGCCTGTCTCTCCTGCAACAGTTTATCATCCTGGAAAATTTTCATCTCTGGACTCTCTGGAACTGGGCAGTGCCTGGAGACTGTGGTGAGGTGGAGGGGAAGGGTAAGCATTGCAGCATGGCAGTGCTAGGCTCTGGCCATAGGGGAGCTGGGGCCAGGTGTTGTGGAAGCACAATCTATTTTGGGGAACAGAAGAGGACACTTGCACAGAAGCCAGCCCAGCCCTGGATCAGCTTCCACAACCCATCAGTCCCAAGCCCTGATGAGGCCATGTAGGGCTGACTAGAGAAATGGGCAGCCAGAGGTAGACTTTTTGGAGCAGCACCACACTAGGGCTACCCTGCCACAAGCCCTTCTCACCCTGCCTGGAGGCAGGTCCTCTCTGTTGCTCCCAGTGCAAGGGAGGGTCTGCTCCAGTCTCTGTGTAGACTCAGAAGAGTGAGATATGTGTCCCCAGCAGCTGTTGCCTGGGGTTCCCTGGAGCCTTTTTTGAGGTGGAGAGCAGCAGCCATGATTCCCCTGGGGCCTTGAAGGACTCTTGGATTGGTACTGGGTCACCACTTCCATCATGATGTGCTGTCCCAGTGGATACCCCATCATGCTCAGGGGCCCTACCAAGCCCCAGGCCATGTACCCCTTGAAGCCTAGGTAGGACAGGCTGTCTGTGCCCTGTGTCAAGGCTGGTCCCTGACACTGCCTGCCTCTGCCATACTCTGGTGCAGCCCTTGGGCCAGGCTGTCCAAAATGCCCTCAGTGCTTCTGCCACCACAAGTGCCTTACCCTGGCTTTCTGCAGCCCTGTCACACCAGCTCTGTCCCCCTACAGCCTCCTTTCAGGTGCCAATGAATTCACCTTCCAAATAAAGCAATGTTGGCACTCATTGGGTGTCTGGGGTTTTGTGCTGGGGCTGGGACCTGCTGGATATGATATCTGAGCTGAGATCACATTCAGCTCTGTAGCCCTGCACCCTGGGGCCTCTCTGCTTGCAGCCTCTGGCCATGGTCATGATGTCCTGAGGTGCTCTGGAGTCACAGGCAGGCTCCTTGATGCTGAGCCACTGTTCCTACTAGAGAGGCTTAAGCCTCTGCCGCTGGGGACAGTGGCTATCCCTGGCCTTGGTGCCTGTCCAGAGACAGTGCACAGCCTGATGCTCACATGGGGCTTCAGACAGAGCAGAGGGAGGCCAAGTCCCCAGGGCTCTGTGGCTATGGGATGTACTGAGGACAGGATGTAGTTGCATTCCTGAGGGCCTTGTCACTCTGTGCTGAAAGGGCCCTCTGTCCCAGGGCCAGGGCACCGCTGGGCAGATGTGTACATACTGACTGGCCTTTAGTGGGCCAAGGGCCAATGAAAGGCTGCCAGCATTTCCCAGGACTGGCTGCAGCTCTGGGACACATTCTTGGGCCAGAGTTGAGTCTTGGACCTGGACCCACAGCTGGGATGTCACCGGGTCCCCTGCTTTCTGCCCATGATGGGACACATGCTTGATTAATCAGAGGCTGCAGGCAGCCAGCAGCACCATTGTGCCCTCATTGTCCAAGAGCCACCACAGAGTTATAACAAGCTTATGACTTTGGCATCAAGACAAAGCCCAGGATCCCCAGAGAATCCGTGGGAGCCAGCATCCCTGCTCTACTGCAAGCACCTTTTAGGACATCCCATGGTGCCAGAGCAGTGTGAGCAGGGCTGCAGGCTGCTGGGCAGTACAGTGCCAATGCACCCAGGACTGGGCTGCTTTGAGGGCATGGAGGGACAGCGAATAAGCTGCCAGCCACGCTCATGGGCCTGCGGGGAACCTGCTGCTCCCTTCCAGGGACGCTGGGTGTGCGGCTGCTTTCTGGTCTCTCCTCGGGAAGAGGTGGCCCAGCAACCTCATGGGGGCAAACCCACCGTGCCCGACACAGCTGGATGCAGGCCATGCCAAGACCCACACTGGGACTGAGCCCTGAACCAGGATTAGACCCGGATCAGTTCCCAGCCCTGGACTGGGACCGGATCCAGGCTGTGATTAAGCCCTACAACAGAGCAGGCCCGAAGCGGGACCGGGCCGGGACGCTGAGCAGGGCCAGGGCCGACCGAAGCGTCTAGACCGGGCCGTCCGAGACTCCGCCTCAAGCCGCAGCACGAAGGCCCGCCCGCAGCTCGTAGGCTCGCACCCAGCGCGGGCGGAGCGGGGCGGGCCCGGGAGCGGCCGCTGCCCGCGGGCGGGGCTCCTGCGGCGCGCCCGGCC
>VWYI01048768.1:429125-446233 GCA_013399455.1 Anthoscopus minutus | reverse complement strand
CCCTCGGCGCGCCCGGTCGCGTCACGGGAGCGCGCGGCGGCGTCGGGCCGAGCGCCGCGGGGCCGCTCGGCTCCCGGTCCTGGTCCCGGTCCCGTCATGCAGGCGGTGGAACGGGACGGGGCGGCAGGCGGCCCCGAGGGGGCGACGGGAGCTGGTGAGGTCCCGCCGGAGCCGTCGCCGCCCAAGGCCGCCGCTGCTTTTGACCTGCTGGAGCTGGTGCGCAGCTACCGGCGGCTGGAGCTCTACCTGGAGCCGCTGCGGGACGCTGCCGAGGGTGTCCGCTCCCTCCTCCGGTAGGTGCGGGCTGGGCCGGGATCGAGACTGAGACCGTCCCCGGGGTCTCATGCTCCTTTCCTTCCCCCCTCTGGGCAGGTGGCAGCGGCCTGTGTGCTCTCTCCTGGTCTGCCTCGGCCTCAACTTCCTCCTGCTCACCCTCGGCCAAGGTGCGTGTCGGGGGTCAGGGCTGGTCCCCTTCCCAGACCTTCCGGGCTGACGCTGTGCCGCCTATTCCAGCTGCCTGGTACTCGGTGCTCGCCCTGCTGGTCGCGGTGCCGGCCCTGCTGGGTTACCTGCAAGAGACGTGCCGGGCCCGGCTCTCGGAGCCGGAGCTGGTGCGCAGGAAGTACCACAGCATCCGCAGGGAGGATTTGCGCAAGGTGCAGCTCTCGCGGCAGGAGGCCATCGCCCAGGTCAAGAGCTTGTGAGTCCCTGAGGCCTTCCCAGTGGTGGGACTGTGGGGTCCTCCGCAGCCAGAAAGGCTTCTTGGAGGCTGTGGGGGTTTCATGCCAGTTTGGATACTGTAATTCGTGTGAATGTGGGGAAGGAGGGTGTTTGTTTGTGGGGTTTTTTTGTGACTGTCTCATTTGCAGCCTGATCCAGCTGGAGGGGTTTCTGAGCGGGATGTGCTGCAGCTGTGAGGCAGCGTATCGTGTACTGTACTGGGAGAACCCCACTGTCTCTTCCCAGTGAGTAGTACTGTGGTGGGCTTGGTGGGGAGAGGGGCTCAGCCAGGCCTGCAGTGCAGTGTTTTATTTGTTTGGTATTGGAGAGAACAGTGGAACACCAGAAGAAGGAAGGAGTTTTATGCTGTTGAGTGAGTTGCTCTGCCTTGACCACAGTATCCTGCTGCTTTCCACAGGTTTTATGGGGCGCTGCTGGGCACTGTCTGTGTCCTCTACCTTCTGCCCCTCTGCTGGGTCCTGGCCATCCTCAACAGCACCCTCTTTCTGGGCAACACCCAGTTCTACCAAGGTATGAGACATGGCTGGAAGTGCCTTGTGTGAGATGGGCTGGGAAAAGGCCCTCTGAAGCCAGGGATCCTGTGCTGGACCTCTCCCTCACATGAGTCTGCTGTCCCATGTCAGGTTCTGCCATAAACCCTGAGCCCCCCTGAAGGTAGTGGTGTCCTAAGGGTGGTGCTCAAGAGCCCAGGGTGGGTGATGTGGCCCTGGGGCTCAGCTGGTAGAGGTGAGAACCTCTCCTGATGTGTGTCCCAGCCCAGGTGCTTCTCTATGGTGTGGCAAACCAGGGTCTGTCAATGCAGGCTGTGTGTGAGCCTCTCTACCCCTCTTGATCCCTGACCTCGCTCTTCAGGACTTCAAATGCATTCAGTGCCTGTGGCAGTACGTGACAAAGGCTTGAAAACGTGCTATTGGGAGGGAGAGGAACCCTCCTCTGTGGAAGGGAGAGGAGCCCTCCTCTGTGGCTCACGCTGGAGGAGTGTTGGATGTGTCTGAGCTGTGACGTTGGCCCCTGCCATACCCTGTCCTGAATTGGGGCAGATGGTGGGAGGGTTCCTTTCTGCCCTAACTTTGATGTGTGAGTGTTTGGGACATCTGATGAGTTAATGTATGTCAGTGCCTCACCTTGAGTCCTGAAGATCAGATCTTGCAGCTGACTTTTATGTGATATAGCTGGGAGTAGTGAAATGCCACTCTACTCCTGCTGTATTCCCCTCTTAACCAGTGATAATGGAGCTCAAGGCCTCCATCGAGCAGTGTGTGGGATCCAAACCCCTCGAGAGCACTCCAGAACCTGCTGAACCCCTGCCACCAGCTGCTGCCCCAGATCGGACCCCCACCCCCACCAGCACAGAGGTGAGATGGGGGCAGGGCTGGCAGTTGTGGGGTGGGAGCTGCAGAGTCAGCCCTTGGGTCTGGCCGTGCCTATGTCCCTGTACACACAAAATTCTTCCAGCTGCCAGCTTTGCTGGAAGCCTGTGAGCCTGAGTTACTGGTATGCTGCTCTCTGCCCTGGGGGTTTGGCTCAGTCCTTTCACCACATGTAAGGATATGGTCTGAGGAGGCAGGGGCTCACCTCACCTTCTGACACTTGTGTCATCTGTGAGGCTGCCTGGGGCCAGATCCATTGTCCTGGAACCTGCTCAGGAATGTGGGGCCACCTTTGAACAGAGGCAGGGGAACAGCAGGACTAGCTTTGTGAATCTCTTGTAGGACCTTACACCTGGCAGTGTGGAGGAAGCAGAGGAGGCAGAACCTGACGAAGAGTTCAAAGATGCAATTGAGGTTTGAGGCTGGTTGGGGTGGGCTGTGCCTGCAGGGCAGCTGAGGTGGGAAAGGGACAAAGACCTTGTTGGGCAAACTGGGTGCTCAGGGAGAGTGACTGTGGGGCTAGGTGCCTCTGACTCTGTGTGTACTCACTCTCCTCTCTGCCCTGTGCTGCGGGAGAAGGAGAACCAGCTGCTGGTCATGGTGAGTACTTCTATGCCAGGATATGGCATCTCCTCCCAGCTGAAGCTTTGCCTGATTTGCCAGTGGCTTGTCGAAATGCCAGGTGGAGGACCCGGATGCCTACCTCTGGTGTGGGCTGCCCTGCAGCCCTCTATGTGCCCCCAGGCACCCTGCTGTGCTCAGCTGGCTTTGCTCTCTGCAGGAGGATGATGAGAGCTCTCAGTGCTCAACAGATTTTGATCTCAGCCTCCCAGACAATGGTTTTATGAGCAAAAATGAGGTGATCCGCAGCAAGGTGTCACGCCTGACCGAGCGCCTGCGCAAGCGCTACCCGAGCAACAACTTTGGTGAGTTTGGGAGCAGGTGCTTCTTCGGGGGAGCTCAGCAGTGTGGGGTCTGTGCTGGTTCCAGTGGTGACCGTAGGACTGGGAGTGGAGAGAGTGATGTGGTACCTGCTAGGCTGTGCTGACACCTCCAATGACCTTTTCCATTCTATGGGGGGAATGGTCCCAGCACACCTAGGAAGGGCATGGACAGGTAGTTGCAGCAATGTCATCTCTGATCTGAGCCTTTACAGCAGCTATGGATGTTCTTGTGCCACCTGCAGCCCCAGACAGCAGAGCCCTGCCTGACCTCTGCTCTCTTTCTTCCAGGGAACTGCACAGGCTGTGCTGCCACCTTCTCTGTGCTCAAGAAGAGGGTGAGTCTTCAGCTTCTGCCCCAGCTTGCTGTTCGCACCTGGGGCAGAGGTGTTACTTGTGTCTGGCTTGCCCCAGCTTTCTCCAGCAGCTCAGGTGTCTGGCCTTGGTCACAGCCCAGATGACCTCAGCTAAATGCTGGATGTTGTCACATGCCTAATGGTGCCAGGGATCCTTTGTGCTTTGGAGCATTTGCCCATTTACTCCTTTGACAGCTGCCCTAGGCCAAAACCATGTTATTGTAGAAGGTACCTGCTCTGTGCCCTGGTTTAGTCCATTTTCTGTGGCCTTTCTGGTGAAGCAGAGCGTGGGTCTGCTAGTGGGAATGACCTGTTGCCTTATCTGAGCCCTTTGTGTGATGCTTGGCACACAGTCTGTGGGCAATCTTCAGAAGCAGGTAGAGACTTGAGGACCCTTTCACTTACTCCTGTATTAGTCTGATATACATCTGGGACTCATCTCCTTCTTTCTCCACAGCGGAGCTGCAGTAACTGTGGGAACAGCTTCTGCTCTAGGTGTTGTTCTTTCAAAGTCCCCAAGGCTGTGATGGGAGCCACAGGTGAGTTGGAGGGTGGAGGGAAGAGCTCCTGCTTCCACCAGTTCTGTCTGCCCAGGCATTCTCCCCAACACTGGTGGGGAGGGTGGTCAGGATGTGCCCAGCACAGCCTGGCTCGGGGCAGAGCAGTGATGAATTTGCAGCTCTAGAAGCAGCTTTGTGGCTGGGGTCTCTACCCCATGGTGGGAAAGGGGGATCATCCCTGACACTTGCTTTCCTTTCCAGCCCCAGAAGCTCAGAAGGAGACAGTGTTCGTGTGTGCGCTCTGCAACCAGGTGCTCATCAAGTGATGAAACAGGCCCAGCCAGCTCCTGTGTCCTGCACTGCCTGACACCTAGGACAGTGGGCAGGCACCCTTGCCACTGGGAGCCTGGACTGTTGGGATCCCAGCATGGCATTCCCCTGCCAGAGGATGCTTGCAGTTGTGCTCCTCCTGCCAACGCCAGGCTGGAAGGACCAGCCCTCCTTGCCATGCACAAGCTGGGTCCCTGTGGTGGAGCACTGCCCATGGCTGTGCCCCATCCCTGCAGCGGCTCCAAGCCCTGGGTGCTCTCTGGCACTTGCTGTGCCCTGCCACATGCTTGTCCAGGCCCTTTGGCCTGGCTCAGTGATGGAAGAGCCATCCTTCCTACTCGTGGTCCTGCCTTCTCCTCCTGGGCGGGGCAGAACAACCTCAGGGCTCTGTCCCTACCTTCCCCAGCACTGTGCTAAAAGTGACTGTATTTTTGGGATCAAGTCAGAGCTCCTCCTGCATCCCTTGGGCTCTAGACTAGCTAGGTTTTTCATCCTGGCTCAGCTGAGACTCTGCTAGTCATTCCTGTGCTCCTCAGCCTCACTGCCTGCAGGTTTAGTCTTTTACCCCCAAATTTGGCTGTAGCCTGGAGGAGGAAAGGGAATGAGTTTGGATTGGGTTGTGTGGCTGGATCTCCAGTGTAAGAAAAGGCAGGAGTTGGTGCTGCTCTGTGCACTTAGTGACTGCTGCTTTCTACTACAGATTAATATATAATTGCATATAGAGAATGACCAATAAATCTCTTGTTCTCAGCTGGCTCTTGTGTCATCCCAATGAAAGCTGGCCCAGTCCCAGGTCACTCTGATGTGTCTGTGGCCTTGGCCCTGCTGTCCTGCAGGTGCTCCTGGAGAAATGGTGTTCCTGTGCCAGCAGCTCTCCGTGCTTTATTGGAATACCCATCTTCTGTCTTGCTGTATAGCCTTGTTTGCCCCCTGCTCAGAGCTGTGTGCAGGTGCCTATCAGCTCTGCCAGGGCTGGATCCTGCTGGGCTGGAGCCAGGCAGCACCTCAGCTCTGACAGGAGCTACTGAGCTTCCTCTGCCTCCCACGGCTGCTCCTTGCCCTGCCCTCCCCAGGCAGTGGTCCCACCAGCTGCCTGTGTGCACAAGGATGACCTTTCCTTGTGTGAACAGCAAAGCTCCCAGCTATCCCAGGAATGTGACCCTGGCTGCTGTGCAGCTGGGAACAGCCATGGCCTGGGTCTCTGCCAGCCAGCTGCAGCTTCCCCCAAGCCAGGGAACCTGGGGGGCCAGTGCCCACCAGTCTGAGAAGTTGCTGGAGCCCAGACCTTGCTACAGGTTCTAAATCCCACCAGTGTGGGAGCTTCTATAGGGCAGGCAGCCTAAACACTTGGCTGTGGGCTCATGAACTCCTTCACATGGGAAATCTGGTGAAAAGCTGGACTTGACATTTCATGATGAGGGTGTCTGGCTTGTGCTGAATGTTCAGGGGACTGGTGTGCAGAGGGCTGAGCCATTAGTGGGGGCAGTGGAGCAGGTGTAACATTGGGGAGAGGGCTGTGTAGCACCCCAAGAGCTGTGAGTTTGTTTGCAGGGGTGTCTGCAATGGGGTTATTACTGGGCTGGGAGGGGCTGGGAGGGGTCAGCTTGCTCAGACAACTGACTGTGGGAGGCAGAGGAACTGTATTTCTAGAGGAAACACTTTAAGCAATGAGCACTACGGCCATGTATGTTTGAACACTCTGGGAAGATGCTAATGACACAGAATACAGAGGGCTACAGATAGACTGTGGGAGATGAGGTTTTATTTATGCTTTTTAAGTTTTGCAATAAAATGGTGTAATTGACAGTGTTTATTGCTATGGAAGTGTGCTTAGTAGTCAAGCTCTGAACATACCTTTTATTAACATTTGAATTTTTTCCCCATTTTTTCCCCAGCGGCCAGGGAGGAGTGCCTACTCTTAGTGTGAGGCTGGGGCAGGGGCTGGCTGCCCCATGTTCCTGGCTGGCTGTGGGGCAGAGGCACAGGCACCTTTCCCTGGCCAGAGCAGGAGATTTGGGTCTCTGGAGGCTGCCCAGTGGGGCCAAGGCCATGGCCAAGGAGGGCAGAGAGAGAAGAGGTCACCCAAGAGCAGGGCAGGTGCACAGTGCTCTTGTCAGCCAGAAGAGAGTGGGCGCAGACATCCTGCAGCCTCAATTTCCTTTTCATCCCAGGAGGCTCCCTGAGGCCAGGCCAGCTCCAAAGAGCAGAGTCAGGTGGCCAAGCACTGGGTAAACATCCTGGTGGCCACCTTTGGGCACCCCTCGCCCTTTGGGATGGGTGTGTACAAGTACACACTGAATAAACACCACGGGGTTGTTCAGGCTGCCCCCTTGCCAGCTGGGACTGGGGGGCAGCTGGGGCAGTCGAGCTGAGCTAAGGGACAGCCTCTGCTGCCATCAGAGGAGCTGGGCTGAGGGCTGCCCGGGTCCTTGGGCTTTTGGGAGGGTGCTGGCTAGTGCAGGTGGGTGGCCCTAGGAATGTTTTGGGAGGAGGCTGGAGGTTAACGGCATGGGAGATCTGGCAACCAAGCAGGGCTGGCAGGGAGCTGCAGAGAGGACTTTCAGATGACATGAGGTGGCGAGGACAGGGTTGGAGGCTGCCTGATCCAGTATCTGTCCCCTATGATGTGAGCACAGGCTTCTCTCAAGTGCTGTGAGCTCCCAGACCATGGATTTGTCCCCTGGGGTGATGAAGAAACTTCACTGGCAAACCACTGCCAAACCCCTCTGTGGGGCTCCAGCAGCAGTGATGGCCTGTCCCCCCATCCTACTCATCTCACTGCCCTCACAGGCTCCCTGGAGTGGCAGGGGCGCCTGAGTCTCCAACGATGCCTGTGACCACTAGGAAATACATCCCCTGGCTTGTCTGGACTGACCAGGTTCAGGCTCTGGGCACAGCACCTGGAGCAGGGCTAGAGCCAGATCCTGAAGTGGCCTTGCTCCCTCAGGCTGCCTCACTCACCAGGCAGGACTGGGACTCCCCTCCCATTCTTCTGGGGTCCCCGAGGGAGACCCAAGGGACTCTTACCCATGAACTGCAGTGAGTCGCACACAGACGTCTCTGAGGTGGAATAATTTACTTGATGTTGATGGGCAAGGGGTGTGTGGGCTGGGTCACAGCAGGGGTGTGTGAGAAGGAAGCAGCAGAGTGGGTCTGGGGTGCTTGGAGGTGGGGCTCCCCTCACACACTGTACGAGGAGTGGGGGAGCCACTCCAGTGGAGGAAGCGTTTGTGCTGTTCTGGGCACTTGGTCTTGAGGGGGTCAGTCTGTGGGGACAGAGGGGCAAGAGGGACCTGCCTGGGCTGGGCTGGGTCTCTGTGAAGGTGAGATAATCCAGGGCTGGATGTGAGCTCCAGGTGAGGGCATGGGATGTGTTGGTGGCCTGGCATAGTGATTGGGGGAGCTGAGGGTCTGTGGCATATCATAAGGGAGCTGGGCAAAGGACATGGGTGCAGGGTAGGGGTCCCAAGAGGGCCAAGCAGGGATCCTAAATGAAAGCAAGGGTCTCTGGGCTTCTGGGCAGGGAACCTGGGAGTAAACAAGGGTCTCTGGTGCAGACCAGGGCTCACAAGCTGCAGAACAAGGGTCCTAGGTCCAGACTAAGTTCCTGGGCAGGGGTGGTGGTCCTTGGAGCAGAACAGGAGTCCCAGGGGTGCAGAGCAGGACTCTCAGGAGGAGGCAGGGGTCCTGGCTGTGGATCAGGGCTCCCACAAACACAGCAGGGAATCCTGCAGGTGCAGAGCTGGGTTCTGAGGCACAACCAAGGGGCTGAGGTGAGCAGAGCTGAGTTCCTGGGTTGTGGCCAGGGACGCTGGGTATGGGATGCTGGGCCAGTGCAGGAGTTCTGGGAAAGGGCAGGGTGGTCAAAGCCCTAGTGCTGCCCTGCCCCATAGAGCAGGGGGTGGTAGAGCGGGCAAGGGTAGGAGAACATAAACTTGACTGCAAACTTCATCTCCTTGTTGTGCTTCTGCCAGGGGTAGATGGCTAGGAGGAGCAGGCGGCCGCCCACCTTGCGGCCCATGACCAGGAAGCTGCCACTGAGGCTGTCAAGCTGGGGGCAGGGGCAGGCACCCACATTCCTCATGTGCAGCACCATCTTCTTGGTATCCTTGCGCTTCAGTGGGCCCAGTTTCAGCACCTTCTTCTTCTGAGCAGCCACCAGCCGCCGCTCCCCGTTCTCCTCTGTCATCTCCTTGATGCGCATTTTCACCACTGTGTGGGGCAGCCGTAGGGCATGGTTGGGGGAAGGGAGCACTGCTGGGGGGCTGGGGAGGGTCTAGGCCAGGCACCTGTGCAGGACAGGGTGCAGCCCATCCCTGAGTTGGGTCTCTGGGAAGTTACTGTGTAGGGAGGGGCAAGGGGTTGTTGGGGAGGGATCCAGCAGAGGCTCCCAGTGATCCTCCCAAATGTCCCATTCTGCCTATCCCTCACCAATGTCTTCACAGGAGAATGTCTTCTCCTGTGGTGCACTCATCCCATGCCTGAAGGGTCCAAGGTAATGGCTCAGGGCTCTCCCATGGGGCAACCCCACCCTCTAGCCAACTCTCACTCCAGCTGTCAGACCTAGGGGAGGCAGCCCCTTGTCCAGAGGGGTTGGGAAGAAGACCCCAGCACTTACCAAAGTCACTGGAGCACATCTGCTCCATCATTCCATCCGCCTTGTGCTCCATCTCACACTGGGTGCAGATCTTGGACACTGCAGCGAGAGACCAGTTACTGTCACAGCTTCCTGCTGCTGGTACTGGCACCTGGGCCAGCTCCTCAGGGACACGCTTAGGAAAGCCCCAGCAGCTACTCTGCTCCCTAAGTAGCTGTGCTGGGGTGATGTGGGGAGGCACAGAGCACCTTGCTGGCCAGGGTCATCCCCCAGGAGGGGATGAGATATGGGGACATCCATCAGAGGCCGGCACTTTGAAGCACAGCAACAGTAAGGGTGGCCCCAGCCTAGAGGCTGTCACAGCCCTAATCCTGGCCCCCGGCTGCCTTTGGGTAACGTCCCCTCTCCTGCCTGAGGGGACAGCCACGCTGCGGCAGCAGTGTGGGGCTGATATCTGCAGGTGCAGCATGCTCTCTTGCTGCTGACATGGGACTCAGTGGGAGGAGAAGGACAAAGCGCTGCGGTGGATCTGTCAGCGGCTCCCACCTCATCCCACGTTCTTCCTTATCCAGTGACAGTTCTGTGCAGGCAGCTGGGAGCCCAGTTCTCCTGGGCAATGAGTGGTGCCCAGACAAAGCTGATACTCCTGCCCTGTTGCAGAGTCCTTGGCCAACACCAGTGTCCTGGGCTGTGCTTTGAGGGGTGAAGGGATGGCTCTGCAGGGGCTCCACTTGCATTCCCATCCCATTACAGTACCCTTCCCACTTACCTGGTGGCGGCGTGGCTTTGCTGTTCCCAAACTGGACGGCGATGCAGAGCTCGTGGTCAGAGGGGAATTTGCCACACTGCAGCATCTCAGGCCAGGGGAAGCCGTAGGACTCCATGACAGGGGCACAGGAATCACGTACCACCTCACAGAGGGAGCGGCAGGGGTAGACGGGCCGGTCAAGGCAGACAGGGGCGAAGAGGGAGCAGAGGAAGAGCTGGGTGTCGGTGTGGCACTGCTTGGCGAGCAGGGGCACCCAGCTGCCAGCCTGCTGCTTGGCTTCGGCCATGGTCTCGTGCTCCAGCAGGTTGGGCAGCCGCATGCGCTTGTAGCCCACGTCGCGGCAGAGCTGCATGTCGGGCGGGATGTCGAGGCACTGCGGCTCCCGCCCGTAGAAGCGCCCGTGGGGGAGGCTCTCGGACTGCCAGTCAAAGTAGTCGTAGTGCTGCCCGCCGCCCAGGGACCCTGCCAGCACCAGCGCCAGGGCCAGCAGCGCCGTGCCCCGGGACCCCGGGTGGCTGCCCGCCTGCGGCATCGCCGCTGTCCGCCTGCCGCTGCCGGCCGNCGCCGCTGCCCCCCTGCCGCTGCCGGCCGCGGCTGCCGAGCGGGACGGGAGCGTGCCTCGGCACCCTGCCTGCTCCCTTAGCGCCTCCCACGCTCGCTGCCCTTTCTAAGGAGGTTGGAGACCTCGCAGGCAGCCAATCTGCTCCGCCTGCCGGGCCCCCCGGGGCTGGCCTCCGGCTCCCCCTAGTCTGCCCACCCCGCTGCCACCTCCCTCCCTCCCTCCCTCCCTCCCTGGAACATGGTGCTCCATGCCCCTCGCCCTCCCAGGGAGCCCCCCTGCATGCACTCCCCAGCCCACCCTGGCTCTGTGTGCCTCTAGGGTGATGCTTTCTAAAAGGGCGGCCTTGTCCATCCCGTGACGATGTGTTGTGGCCACAAGTCGCCCCCGTTATTCACCAGTCCTGCTGCCCCCATCCCACCTGGCACCCCAAAGGCATGCTCTGTCATGGGGCAGGGGACTCTGGTTCCTACAATGTGCCACCCCACTCCCCACTCTTTTCTCCCAAGACAATATGCTTGGGGTGCTGGGGTTTAAGGGAGAGGACACCCCAGAAGCTTCATTCTGCAGCCCTGGGACGGCTGCTGTACCCAGGTGCCAGGTGTGCCATCAACGAGGCAATGCCAATGGCATGGGGTCCTTATTCCTCACGGATGGCTCTGCCGGCATGCACCTCGGGCAGTCCATGGTGTGCTGGCACAGCCATAGGTGGGATTGAACCTTCCAGCAGAGCCTGCACCCGGGCTCTGCCAGGGCTCAGGCTGTGAGCAAAGCTAGAGCCCAAGTGATGTGAGGGTCCTGACTGGATGACATTCCCCCATTCCCTTGGAGATGGGGGTGCAAGGCTTAAGACCCCATTAGAAACCCATTTGTCTGCAGGGGTTATCTGGGGCACCCCTCCCTTTCCCAAGATCGATGCCCCTGCCTGGCCAACGGGCTTTGGGCTGCCGCTGGCCCCTGCCCACCGGATAAGGCAGCTCTGTTAATGGGCGATAGAGCAAACAGTCCAGTGCAGGCAGTGATAGCAGCTGCTCTTTGCCCTGGGCTGGGGGCAGGGACTGTACCCCCAGCCCCGGTGGGGTCTATCTGCTTTGGGGCAATGCTGGGAACCTCAGCTGCACATCCTGCCCTTCCCTGTAGCCTGCCCGCCCTGCCCATGCCCCCTCTGTTCAGCACCCATCACTGCATCACCCAGTGATGCTTACTTCCAGCCCGAGGGTGGGCTGGGTTCATCCCATCCCAGCCAAGCCCCGGAGATGGCACCATTAATGTGTAACTGCCGGGGAGCCCGATAAGATACAGCAGCCTGTTATCAGGATTGCCTGGTAGCAGGAGGGAGGGTGATCGAGGCATCAGGCTGTCACGGCAGGAATAAGATTGTCTGGAGATAAATGCTGATAGGAAATAGCTAATCCGTGATGGATGGGCTTGGGCTGGGTGTAATTGCCATGGGAGTTGGGCTGGGAAGGGGCTGGTGAGGTCTAGGAGCAGAGGCAGAAGGAGGCTGGGTGTGCAGGCTGGAGCTGCCAGCGTGCTGAGCACAGTCACGGGTGTGCCATGTCCCTGGGCTGTTCCAGTGGCACTGCCAGCACGGTCCTGCTCTTGACCATTGACCTGACTCTCAAGCCTGCCCCATCCCACAGCCCAGTCTGGCATCTACATCCCCAGTTCCTCCTAGGAAGGTGTTGGGGGTGCTGAACACTCTGTGCCAGCTGGAACCACACCAGATGAAGGTAAAGAGGCTGGCGAGGCTAGGGCTGAGCAAGGGTCTCCCTGCACGCTGCCCCAGTCCCTCAATCTGTCATGACGCCATCATTAGAGCCCTGAGTCACCTCCTGGCCATGCTGCGGGGAGCAGGGCTGGCCCCAGAAGAGCGGCGTCTGCCCCTTGCTCCTCCGGTGGGGTGTCCTGGCAGCCTTAGCTCTGAGCTGAGACTGTGCCTCTGCTCTGGGGAGCCCCTGCTGCACTCGCGTTGCTTCCTTAACCCTTTCCCACCCAGGATGTCCCAGGCTGATCTGGGTTGTACCCCGGAGAAGGGGATGGTCTCCAGACAGCTGTAGCTGGCACCCTTCCCTGTGTCTTGTCTGCGCAGGCTGCTCCAGTGCTCACATCCCCGTTCTGCACCCATGCAGCTGTCTGTGAGACTGACACTTGCTCTTGTCACTCCAGAAAGCTGGCTGTGCCACCGCTTGTGTCACTGCCTGTGCCATTTGTCACAGCAGCGAGAAGCGGGAAGCGGGGCCATGGGGACTGCCCCCTCTGCGGTGGGGACCTCGGGGACAACCAGCCAGGGTGGCATGGTAAGAGCACATCCCCTGGGGGTGTGCTCCCTCGATACCCACCCTTCCTCTGGCGGACCCGTGCCTGGTTGTAGCACAGGGCAGATCCAAGCCAGGGAAACAGAAGGCTCCCAGAAAATTAGAAATTTAGCAGGGTCCCTGCCGCTTCCTTCCATCCTTGTGTCGCCACCTACCCTCCTGCCGCAGCTTTGAGTGCTACCGACCTTGTTTCTGTCAGCAGAGACGCATCGCCTGGGCCTGGGTGAATGGGCTGAGTGGGCTCCCTCCCATCCTCCTCTTTCCCCATCCTCTCATCCTTCCTGCCCCAGTCCCGTACTGGTTCATGGGCTGCAACAGTGCTGGGCATGGACTGCACCCAGTGTGGAGCGGGGGCCTTTGGGAGAGGATAGCGCACCGGGGCTGGCCATGCAGAGTGTCCCCGGAGGGGACGGCACGCTGGGACTGTCCGTGCAGGGACACGTGTTCCATGGCGTCCAGCAGCTCCCAGGAGCGAGCACCCTGGCGAGCGGCAATGCTGGCCTGGCAGCACGGCTCCGTGCGGGTGGTCCTGCCTGGGAGTGGCCGCGGGAGGTTGGGACATGACCGGGGACACCGTGGGGTCGAGGTTGCCCGGGGGTAATGTGAGACTATGTGATGGGCAGTGGGGAGGGTCAGCAATTGCCGGGCCCTTGCCCTTCGCCCACACACACTCCCGCTGCCCGGCAGCCCCAGGAATGTGCTGGCAGCGCTCCCGCGCAGCTGCGGAGCCGAGACTGCCCTGGCGCCCTCCCAGCCCCCACCCAGCACCTCTTGGCCCTGCCCAATTCCTGCCAGCTTGCACACAGACCCTCCCTGTTCGCTGTCGGACACCCCGATCCTGGCCCCCGGCACTTGGTCCTACTCGGCAGGGTAGGGAGGGGACATGTCGCATGTGCGGACCTTCTGAAGTGGAGTCCCTTTCCCTCACAGCACGGCATCCTACGTGGGCACCTTCTCCGCAGCGCTGTTTGTCCGTCCCCGTCCCACAACCTCTGCTCCCACCACAGCCCCATCCGCGGCATGGGAGCAATCCTCGCACAGTCCCCGCTCCCAGCCAGCACCTTTGCTAATGGCAGACCTTGGCACCTTGTTCTGAAACCACATCCTCCTCTGCTTGCCTGTATGCAGGGCAGATGCTGTGTCTCCCAGCACCTGTGGACTCCTGTGGGATTTGCTGGGGGCTGCCCCTACGCTCTGCGGGGGCTCCCAATGCAATGGGGGTCCTAGAACTACCCCTTCAGATGGACACAGCTGGACCACAGGTGCCACAGAGTTTACACAGGTCCACACTCAGGGTGCCCAGTCTGTAGGGTCAGTTGGCCTGTTTGCCCCAGTTTGGGGCACTCTCCATGTCCTGTGTCAAGGGGCAGGCTGGGGCATTTGGAGTTGTTTTCCAGAGGCTCACAGTGTGGGGGCCTCGTCCCCCTCCCTTCTCCCTCCCAGGTGCACACACCTGGGATCTCTCAGGAAAGGTTATCAGCTAATCACGCTGTGTTTATGCCTCCCAAATGTCACCGTTGTCCTCACTGGGATGGTGAGCTCATGCTCCCCACCATTACTGAAAGCACTTCCAGTGCTAGGAGAAACAGCTGCCATGCCCTTCTGTGGCCCCTTTGAAGCAGAGCTGGAGCTGCTGACAGCTCTGACAGGGTGCAGAGGGGTTTAGCAGGTAGTGGGTGCAGGATGGAACTCCAGGGGTTGTTCTCAGGCTGGTTTCAGGGCTCCAGCTGTCCTCTACAGCCCGGTCATCCTTGTACTGCAGGGAGGGTTGAGATGAGGTGCAGCACCATGCGCCCAGAGACACACTAGAGACAGCTCCTGGTCCTGGTCTGGGAGTCAAGTGCAGGGGTTGGAGCAGGGGCACTGCTGAGCCATGCCTGCTGTGCTGTGATGGGCACAGGCACATTGTCTGTTGAGGGCTGGCTATAGGGGTACCTAGTGTGCCCCATGTCTATTCCATGGGGCCAGGGGCAGAGCCAGAGCTGGGGTCAAGGAGAGATCTGCAGGGTCTGTCTGCAAGACAGGTTAGAGCTGCCTCACTCCAGGTGCAAGAGAAGAGCCAGGCAGGAGAGTAAAAGCAGCAGCATGGCACCAGGCATGCCTTTCCCTGCTGCTGGGCAGCCTGAAAAATCACCCCTTTGGGCCAAGCAGATGGAGCAGAAGGGTCATAGCCCTGCCAGGACCCCTCACAGTGCAATGGTCTGGGGAGGGTGGCAGGGCCATGCAGCACACTGAGGCTGCCCTGAGCTCCTGCTGCCCTTGCTCCTACTGGCTGGGATTCCATTGGCTATGCAAACCCTCCTCCACCTCTGCCCTACCCTGCTGGAAGCCATAGCACAGCATGGCATGGCATGACACAGCACCAGCCTGTTCCTTCTGCATGGAAACCAGCAGGGTCTGTCCCTGCTCTGGATAAAACTGGAAAGCCCATGACTCCACATCCTGCACGAAGGAGCTGGCAGACCCCAGTGGGCTCTGGAGATGCCACAGTCTGCAGGCACTACAGGCAGGGCCAGGGTCTGTGTGGTGATGGGGAGCACTTTGGGACAGGTCTGTGTCCTGCCTGCCACTGGGCAAGGCTTGGTCCTGGGCAGTATGACTGGCAGAAGGCAGCTCCCTATGGTGGGATGATGTCCCACCAAAGGATACTCCTTGACACCTGCAGACTGCAGGTCCATGGCCTATGAGGCACATGGAGCCCGGAACTGAAAGTCCTTTGCTTGGACTGGGTTATGTAGCTAGAGGAGACAACCCTGGGGCAACACTACTGGATGTGGGATGATGAGCAGAGCGTGGGGGGACAGGGAGAGCTGATCCCCCAGCTGCTCTCAGCCCCTCACTGCAGCATAGGAGAGCAAACTTCATTTCCTGGCAGGCACAGTATTGCCATGGCAACCGGCAGGACCTGCCAGGCGGGCAGGCGAGCACTGACGTGGCAGTGGCATGCAGCACGGCAAGGAGATGGGATGCAGGGTCTAGGTTTGGGGACATCTGAGGAAAGGCTTAGGTGTGTGAGCAAACACATCTGCAGGCAGATGTGGGCAATCTGAGTGCATGTGCCAATGTGCATGCATGTGTTTGAGTGCATGGGAGACTTCACACACCACCCTCTCAAGGGGAGTCCTTTAGTTTTGTGGCACTGTCAAGGCAGGGTGTACCTCACTGCTCTGGAGTGTGCCCTGGCAGTGTTGCTCTGAACCATGGGAGCAGCAGGTTTCCTCAAAAGCTGTGGGATCCATAGCTTTGTGTCTATGGGGAAGATGAGCCCTCCAACTGGGGTCCCTGAATGCATGTGTCCTTTGGTCCCTTGGTCACCCTGCCATGAGACAGGGGGAGGCCTACCAACCACCCCAAGGGCCTGCCTCTATTTGCTCTGCCCAAAGCCTGGGCTGGAGCTCAGAGCAGGGAGCAGGAGACAGAGTCAGCGAGCCAGTGCTGCAAGCAGCTGGCTATGCCGTGTTTGTTGTGTTAGCTGTGCCAGCTGTGTGTTTGTCAGCAGTGTCAGCTATGTCAGTTGTGTTAGCTGTGTGTGTTAGGTGTGTTAGCTGTGTTTTAGTTGTGTGTTACCTGTGTCAGTCATGTGCTAAGTGTCTTAGCTGTGTGTTTGGTGTGTTATCTCTGTGTTAGCTGTGCTAGCTGTGTTAGCTGTGTGTCAGGTGTGTTAGCTGTGTGTTACTTGTGTGTTAGCTGTATTAGCTGTGTGTTTGATGTGTTAGCTGTGTGTCAGCTGTGTTAGTTGTGTGTCAGTTGTGTGTTAGCTGTGTCAGTTGTGTATTAGCTGTGTAGTGTCAGTTGTGTGTTAGCTGTGTAGTCAGTTGTGTGTTAGCTGTGTCAGTTGTGTATTAGCTGTGTAGTGTCAGTTGTGTGTTAGCTGTGTAGTCAGTTGTGTGTTAGCTGTGTCAGTTGTGTCAGTTGTTAGCTGTGTGTTAGCTGTGTTAGTTGTGTGTCAGTTGTGTGTTAGCTGTGATAGCTGTGTTAGCTGTTAGCTGTGTGTTAGCTGTGTTAGTTGTGCGTCAGTTGTGTGTTAGCTGTGATAGCTGTGTGTTAGCTGTGAGTCAGCTGTGTTAGCCACGTTCGCTGCAAGAGCAGATGTTTCGGCAGGCCTCTGCACTTCCTCCAGCATGGCCCAGGTGCTGAAGGAAGGGCTGGCTGTTCTCCGGCCTGCTCAGGGCCCTGTGCCCAGCTACTGCATCCCTCGCCCCAGTACAGCCCCAGCTGGGAGCCCCCCTTCTTCGGCACTCGGGAGAGCCTCTGTTCCCCCCGTTTGGCATTTCTCCGTCTCTAATTGAGCTGTCAATGGGCAGAGATAACAGGGAATTCGTTAGCTCTGCTCTTTGATGTCTGCCCGCGCTCTGATCGCAGCACCAGCTGCAACTCCTAACTCCTTCGCAAACAGCTTCAGATGAGGCCCCTTGGCACGACCGTCTGCCAGTCCCACGGTCTACTCCCCAAATCCCTGCCGGGCCAGCCTCACGGCCGCTCAGACCCTCTGTTATCTCCGCCAGCACTCTCTCGGCAGCCAGGTTTCACCCCAGGGACCTCAGCCTCATCCCAAAGATATCCGGGTCCGGCACTCGCCGTGCCGGACCTCCAGGACGCACAGCAGCAGCCCTCCCTCGCAGCCGCT
>VWYI01048768.1:414255-429097 GCA_013399455.1 Anthoscopus minutus | reverse complement strand
GGGCCCCGCCCCGGGCAGCCGGTACCATCCGCAGCAGCGGGGCCACGTCCTCCAGGCGTCCCGTGCCGGTGGCGGCAGCCGCCCGTCCCCGGTGCCTCGGGGCGGGCCGCGNTCCCCCGCCCCGCGCTGCCCGCAGCCAGCACTGCCTGGGTGCGGCAGGGACAGGGGGTCCACCCGCGTGGGGTGCGCGGCTGCGGGAAGACAGCGTGGGGCTGGGGTCCGTGGAGAGAGAAGTGTGGGGTTGGCGGCTGCGAGGGCTCCCTGGGCACAGAAAGGCCGGTGAGGTGCCTGCAGGGTGCCTTTGGTGAAGGCTGTGCATGTCTGGGTTGGGCTGTGGGACTGGGGGTTCTTCTCCCAGCTGCCATGGGTTGGACGCCGGACAGCGTCAGACGGTCTGTGGGGCAAAGAGCAGCCACTAGCCCCATGTCATCCTGGGGAAGCACCGGGAAGGGCCTGATGCCCGCCCTTGGCATAACCTGGTGCCTCCATCCCCTTCTCCAGCCACCAAAGCTGCCCCACAACCTGGAGCTCGAGGGCTGGCACGGGCTCACACCCTGTGGGGAGTCAGGGCTTGGCACCTGCTGCCGAGGCTGCCAGTCCTATTCATGAAGATGCCCCACTGCATCCTGCCCACCTGCTTTGCCACTGTTGCAGCCCTACTGTCCAGTCCCTGCTCCTGCTCTGCTCACTCCCATCCTCCTGCCTGGGAGCTGTTGGGTTGGCTGTGTTCTGGGGCACTGCTGGGGACTGGGGCCTGTCCCGTCCCCGGGCCGTGGCCTACTGGTGATGCACCCTTGTGCATGCCAGAACCACTGAGGGTGAGACTGGGGAGAGAGCACATGCACTCACCCTCATTCCGAGCAGGGATCTGCTGCAGCATCCTCCCCTTGCCCCCTGCCTTGCAACTCCAGCGCCAAGCTGTGCTCATGGCATGACACAGCCTGTCCTAGGGGCTCCCTGCCCCGGGCTGTGTGAGCCTGCAGCCCCTGGCACTGTGGGAATGGTGCTGCTGCCCAGGCCTCCAGTCCTCCAGTATGGGATGCTCAGCACCCCTGGCTATAGCCCCCCTGTCTCACACTCTGCCCTCAGGTGCACAGCCTGCAGGAGCTGCGGCGCAGCGCATCCCTGGCCACCAAGGTCTTTGTGCAGCGAGATTACAGTGATGGGACCACATGCCAGTTCCAGACAAAGTTTCCTCCCGAGCTGGAGAGCCGGGTAGGGAGTCTGAGAGGTTGTCAGGGTGCCCTATGGCAGTACCCTGTGGGGGCTCAGAGGGAAGAAGGGTCTAAAGGTTTGGGTGCTTATGGGATGTTATATGACCTGGGGCCAGCCAGTGCTGCTGGGTGCATGAAATCAGAGCTGCCTTGGCTAGTGTGCAAGGGCTTTGGTGCTTCTGGGGCCTGGGAGGCTCTGGTGAAGGCTGCAGGCTCAGCAGGTCTTGGTACGGGTGGGAGGTGGGCAGGGGTCTGCAAGCTGAGGCATCAGCTGGGCACGGAGGAGAGGGTTAAGTGGTCTCCAAGTTCCCCCAGGAATGAGGACAAGGCGATGCAGGTAGTCAGTCCTTGGCCAGATGCCTCTTCACCCTGGTTTCTGTCCTAGATTGAGCGGCAACTTTTTGAGGAAACCGTGAAAACCTTAAATGGCTTCTACGCCGAGGCGGAGAAGATTGGGGGCAGCTCATACCTCGAGGGGTGCTTGGCCTGTGCCACTGCCTATTTCATCTTTCTCTGCATGGAGACACATTATGAGAAGGTGCTGAGGTGTAGGGGAGGGCTCAGGGTTGGTCATAGCTGGAAATGGGCACAGAGGTGGCACAGGGAACATGGAACTGGAGGCCAGAGTAGACAGCAATGCTGGCAGGCCCTGAGTATCCCTCTCTATGCTGACAGGTCCTGAAGAAGATCTCCAAGTACATCCAGGACCAGAATGAGAAGATCTACGCACCACGGGGGCTGCTGCTCACTGACCCCCTGGAGCGTGGCATGAGGGTGGTATCCTTTGGGCAGCGGGGTGCTTGGGGGATGGCAAGGGTGAAGGGAGACTGGGCGTGGGTGCTGAGCAACTGGGCTGGCACATCTCACCGATGATCCTTAGCAGGGCCTAGATCGAGATCTCCATCTACGAGGACCGGTGCAGCAGCGGCAGCTCCAGCAGCGGCAGCTCCAGCAGCAGCAGCGGCGGCGGTGGAGGCGGGGCGGGGGGCCGGTGACTGGCAGGGAGTCCCTGCAGGGACTCGTACTGCCGGGACAGTGCCCTCTCCGAGCTGCGCAGGCTGCACTACCAGAGCACTCGCTTCTGAGCCCAGGGAGAGCAGGAGGAAGAGGCTGGGGCTACCCAGTGGGGCTGCCCACCCCCATCTGCTCTTTGTCCCCCGCAGTGGGTCTGCCCCTGCTCGGACCCACTGTGGGCAGGGACTGGTGCTGGAGCATCCCAGGTGCTTCCTACCGAGCCAAACTGTTGTCAAGGGGCTCCTACAGCCCTCCATGTGTGCTTGGTGCTGCTGCCCCTGCCGCAAGCAAAAGGAGCTTGTCCTTCTCTGGGCAGTCCCAGCTGGCAGCATCCCTGTTCCCCAGGCACCAGGGAGCATCAGGACTGGCAATGCCTCAGGCAGAGCTAAGCAGGAGATGCACACTTAACCCCACACCCACAGACACTGAGAGTTCTTGCTGCACCCCTTCCTTGGGGCACCCTGCTCTTAGTGCTGTGGTATGGGCTCAGCTGCTGCTTGTCCACTGCTCAGGAGGCCTGGCAGAGCACTGCATCTTCTGCATGATGGGCCATGCATTCACCCCAGCTCTGCCCCACCCGCTGCCCCATTGCTGCTCCCCAGGCCCCCTCTCCCATCTGGCACTACATCCTCTCCTGCAACATCCTTCAGTGCTATGACACTGGGCTCTTGCTTCTGCTCCCTGCATGACCTGCTGCCATCCCCAGATGGACCCAGGTATTTCTCTACCCCAGTGTCCAGGGTAGGGAGGTGCAGTGCTGGGCATGATGCTGCCCCAGTGCTGTGAATAAGCCTGTGTCTGGGCTTATTCACAGCCTGACACAGTTGAGGCTGAGCTGTGGCATGGGTGAAGCAGGTTCCCTGCCCAGTCCTGGCAGAGTTTGCCTGTACCTAGCTGCCAGCAGGCCCCTGCCTACTCTGCCCCATGACCTGCCCTAATGCAGGGAGGGTGCCCAGTGGAACAGCTCCATGAGGACCCTTCCTTTTAAACTGCTGAGTCCTCCCCTGCCCACAAGTCCTGCATGCATCTGCCACCAATACTCAGCCTGGCCTGTAAGAGGGGAGGGACCTCAAGGAGCACCTGGGTCTGGCAGCAATGTGTGGAGGTTCATGGTCAGGGTCAGATAGGGGGAAACAGGAGGGTCCCTGTGATACCCAGCACCCCAAGGAGAAGAATTCCTATCTGGGTGCAGGGCTGAACTGAGATGGCATTTCTCTCCTAGGGACCTGGAGGGAGGACTCTTCCCTGTGAGACTCCTTTTGTCTCAGTCATGATGTGTGTGTGGAGTGGCCCTAGCCTCAATGTTCCTGCTGGAGCTCCCCCCCGCATGGAGACCTTCCTCAATAAACCCCACACTTCCTCCCCCACTGCCTACCCTGTATCTTCTTGTGTTGGAGAGGTCAGCGGGAAAACGCTGTGGGGGCACAGAATCAGGCTGGCTATCTCTTCACAATGGGTTGCACAGAGCAATGGCGAGCACGGGGGAAGGGAGGGGATGGGGAGGAGGGGGCAGTGTAGGGGAATAGGGACAGACCTGTGTAGCAGTCATGTGGCCCTGGGACAGGGACACACAAGGAACACAGTGCAGGAAAGGGTTTATTCAGTTGGTACCGGGTGCAACCAGCACAGGTCTGGGGGTAGAAGGGAAGACCTGGCTGTGCCAGAGCAGGCTAATTGCGCCGGCAGCGTCCACCAGCAGCCAGGGAGAAGCCGTGGTGACAGTGGCAGTGAAAGGAGCCATGGCTGTTGTGGCAGATATGGTCGCAGGGGCCAGGCTGTGCCTGGCACTCATCTATGTCTGGGAAGGAAGGGGAAAAGGTCAGAGCTGTGCCAAGAGTACAGGGAGAGTCTGGCATGGGCAGGGCATGGGATGGAGGGGTCATGAGGGGGGCAGCTCCCGGGCTGGGTGAACCTGGGACACAAAGGCAGGTGATCCTGCCACTGCTTGGTGCTAAGGCTGCTGGGTGGCAGATGTCCCTACTTCACCTACTCCTGCACAGCCACAGTCTGTCCATGCTGACCCCCAGCACAAGGGCTGTGAGCACAACTGGGCACCCCTGGTCCTCTCTGCTGCTAGGGCAGGCTGGCAGCACCAGGCAGCAGCAGGTGGCTGGGCACTGTAGGTACTCACCCAGGCACCGGCTGGCAGCCGCATCAAGGGGACGGAAGCCTGGGTGGCAGAGGCAGGTGTGTGCCCCAGGGGTGTTGATGCAGAGCTGGCTGCAGTTGTGCAAGCCCTGAGCACACTCGTTGATGTCTGGTAGGGGTAAAGAGAGCAGTATGGGGTTATAGCATGCATGGAGGAAAAGCAGCACAGCCCTGTTGTTGGGGTGCAGGCAGAGGTGCTTGCTGCACCCCAGTCCCTTCAGAGCTGCACATTTTGCTGTAGTCTCAGTGCAGAGCTGGGCCAGGGGCACCATCACCTGCCAGCCCGCTCCCACCCTAGGGAGGGAAGAGCTGGGACTGCTCCCCATCCTGGGCTCCCTCCCTGTGCAACCCCAGGGCAGGGTGGGCAGAAGCACAAGCATAGCTCTGCCCCGCAGAGCTCAGCAGACCGGGTTAATAGATGGGATATAGTTTATTAGGTGTTCTCTGGGAGAGGGGCTGGAAGACTGTTGGGACTAAGCAGGGTCCAACTCCAAACATTAGGGTCAATACGTTAAAAAACAGACCAGGAGGATCCTGCTCCTGCAGGGCTGGGAAGACTCTCCTCTGCCAAGGCTGGGGAGGTGGTTCCCGTCACTGAGGAGGGAGCAGGCAAAGCACACACGTCGCAGGCCAAACCAGCAGGCACATGGTACGGTATCAAGGCGACGGAGCAAGCAACCACCAGGGAGGTGCCAGCATGGCAGGAATAGCACTGGGGCAGTGGGGTGTGTGGGGAAAGGGGCATTGCCAGGCTGCCCCAGGGCTGCTTTCCCAGAGATGGTGCACAGAACAGCCAGGTCTGTGCACATCCCACTGCAGGTCACCCCAGTATGTCCCAGCTGGCACTTCCAGGGTGGTTCGATGTGGACAGAAAGAGAAAAAGAGAGATAGGCAGAGGCCAGCCCATCCTTCCACCAAGGCTGCTCTGGCACATTATGGACAGGGGTTAAAGTGCATAGAGGCAAAGGCAGAGTCCAAGGACTAGAGGGAGGAGAGCACTGTGGGGGAGCCCAGGCCAGCTCCCAGCAGAGGGATATCCCCCAAAAAAGGCCACTTGAGCTGCACAGAGAAGGAGAGAAGGAACAAGAGAGAAAAAGAAAAAGAGAAGGGGAGTCAGTGTCAGCTCAGTGGGAGGCAGGGACAAACAGACACAGAACCAGAGTGGATGTGGCTGGGTTGCCATCTGATAGGTTGCAGTGTGTGGCCTGGCCTTTGTCAGGGGTGCAATAGCTTTGGGGCTGATGCCAGCTGGCATGGAGTCAGGGTGTCCCAGCTATCACTCACCCACACAAGCCGTGCCATCCTCGTTTGGCTCAAAGCCCCGGCTGCAGCGCTTGTTGCTGCGACAGCGGTACCCGCCATAGGTGTTGATGCAGATGGGCTTGTCCCGGGGACAGATGAAAGGGAACTCAGTGCACTCATTTGTGTCTGCAAGAGGGTCCTCAGTGTGAGATGTGTGGGCAGAGAGCTTGGGGCTGCCATCCCCTCCAGCTCCCCTGGTACACTGGATGGTGACCCCAGTGGTAGCCGTGCATAAGCCACACCTCTTCCCAGGAGGCTGACAGCACGGCCACAGCTGCCCAGCACAGCTGCACAGCATGCACAGAAGTCCTGCTGCATCTCTGCTGCTCCTCCATCGCTCATGGCTGCAGCACAAAGCCTGCCACATGCCAGCCATGCCTCCTGCCCCAGCACAGTGCTCTTGCTGCTCCCTGTGACACCGCGGTGCCCCCCTGCAGCTGTACTGCTGTCCCCTTCCCAAGCAATGTGCCAGGCAGACAGCTGTACCTGGCACTGAGCCATGTGGCAGGCAGCCATCTCCCAGTCTCAGAGTGTCCCCCATGGAGCCATGCTACAGCATCCTGGGTACAGGCACACCTGTGTTTCCAGCATCTACTCACCTACACAGCGTCCATTGTCGTGCTGGGAGAATCCCTGCCCGCACTGCATTTGGGAAGAAGCAGATACTGCTGGGATGGGGAGGAATCAGCCCTGGGCAGCCACTGAGCCAGCAGAGCCCAGCCCCTTGTTTCTGTCCCAAAGTCTCACACCCTACACCCACACCTGGGCCTCACCTCCAGCAGGGCAGGCATGAGTGGCTCCTCCACATCCAGAGGGTAGGCGATCTCCAGGACAGAGTTGGTCTCGCTGCTTGCCACAGCTCGTGACACCACACGGCCATCTGGCCAAGTCACCTCCAGGCTGCTGGCTTCATCACGCCCTGCAGGCGGGCAGCCCATCAAAGGGAGGGTCTCCAGGGTGGGCGGGGGCTGAAAGGAGGCCAGCGGGGTGGTAGGGATGGGAGGGGCAAAGTCTTTCCTTGCTCCCTGAGCCCAGCTCCAGGTGCTCAGGTTGGCAGCCCATGCACACAGATACAGATGTATCTGAGGGGTGTACGTGGTGACAATGGAATGACCTTGGGGTGAACAGGGACACCCCTGCAGGCTTGGCTGTTGGACATGCTGCACCAGAGGAGAGTTAAAGGGAAGGGAAAGCCCTACAGCCTAGGCAAAGCAGCAGGTAGGGGATGGGGAAGGGGACAGCTTCCCCTTGCAGCACAGCTGCAGTGTCTGGGCACCCTGCCCACAGCCTTGCATGGAGCCCACCATACCTAGGGTGAGCGGCATGGATGATTACTGTGCTGCAGGACACCAGGGCAGTAGACACGGCCCCTGCCCTGGGAGTGCCAGGGAAGGCTGGGGGTGGAGGCAGCCCCTTGATGCCCCAGCTCACCCAGTCCAAAGTGTGCCACAGGCTCCATCTCGCAGAGATACCCAGAGCCCCCGTCAATGATGCGCAGGTGGGCCCCGCTGCGCCGGGTGAACAGCACCACTTTGGCCCCCCGTGCAAAGGCCCCGAAGCGGGTACGGGGGATGACACGCAGCCAGTTGTTGCTAGTGCCCTGCAAAGGAGGAGGGAACAGAGAGACTGAGCTAGGAGGGACAGAAGGGATGGGAGACACTGCTTGACACGAGGAATCCCTGCTTGACTCACCTGGGTGCCCTTAAAGATGGAGATTGGCTGTGCCATGGACTCACCATGGGATAGGATGAGGTCCAGCATCCCATCACCATCAAAATCTGTCACTGCACCTCCTACAATGACAGAATCATGTTGTGTCTGAGGCCTGGCCCCATGTCTCCCAGCACCAGACCTTGCCACTGTTGTGGCCTTCCACTGGCAATGGCAGCACTCCCAGCCCGCAGGGACAAAATGGGAAGATGGATGCGGGAGTGTGGTAGGCATCCTGTAATCAAGTGTGCTGGCACACTAGGCAATGGAGAGGACAGGCAGGGCCAGGAGGGCTGTGGGTCACAGGCAGCTACCTGACCTCCTCCCAAATGCAGAGGTTGGCTTTGAGCAGTGGACACCCAGGAAGGGGCCCTTCAAGAGTGCCTCTGGAGTACTGGAGATGGCACTGTTGGCTGGGTATGGGTGGAGGGAGAAAGCATGGGGCCATTCCTGGGTGATGTGAGCTCCAGCGTGCTGGTAGGGCACAGGCAGATAACTCATCCAGGCATGCAGCATCCTCAGGCATAGAAGGTGCCAAGCAGTGCTGTGCCAGAGCGGGGTGGACCCACCCGTGCCCCGTCCCTCGGGCTCCAGTGCATCCCCTGGATTCAGCTCTTCCACGATGGGGTCTGAGTGTTCTCTGCGGATGAGCCTGCCAAGGACACACAGAGAGTATTAATGCCAGCTCAGGCAGTCCTCAGAACCCTCCTGGGCTGTCTGTCCCCTCCTGCAGAATCACAGTAAGGGTGACAGCTCTGGTGGCTACAGGGTGTGGATGGGGGATGGGACTGTCCCCTGCTTGCTGTCACAACTCCATTCCATGCAGGGGCAACATGAGTGCTTCTGGGTCTGAACTGAAGAGTAGCAACGTCATCTGTTGCATCCATTGGGAACCTGGAGATGTTTCCAAAGGGTTTCTTGCAAAACCCTTGCCCCTCTACCCACCCACAGGTGCCAGCATTGGATAGACAACCAGCTCTCACCACCCTACACATCAGGCAAAGAGGTGCTACACAGAAGTAATGAAGAATTGACCCCCACAATTAACAGGAACCATGAATAAACTTCCACACAGCTGCTAATCAGCAGTGCTGGGGACCCCAGGGGCTGCTGCAGGCACGATCACAGTGACTGGTAATGATGCCAGCAAGGGCTCAGTCACGACACCTTTTATGAGCTGAGCCCGAGCCGTGGCACTGCTGGAGAGGAACCCTGTGAGCCTGGCTGCGCTGTGAGGGCTGCTTGACTCCCAGAGCAGGGTGCAGGCTCCCTGGCCCCCACCGGGCTCCTACCGAAAGAGGCGGTTGGCGGAGGAGCCGCGGTAAGCGATGTTGTTGAAGAAAACCTCCAGCTCCTGGTCATTGTCGAAGTCGGCTGCGATGACAGTGCGGACGGGGGACGGCATGGAGAATTTGGGGGTGGCGATGTCCTGCATGGGCATAGCCTGACAATAGGCACAGGAAGCAGGACACTGGGCACTGCTTTGATGCCTCGGGTCCTCTCCTCGTTGGCAAGTGGGGCTCAAAGACAATTCCGAGTGAAGCCACTGCCCCTGGCCTGGGTGGCTCAGTGGCAGAGCCAGCAGTGCGGGGGGCTCCCAGCCCTCACCCGGAATCGGACACGCCCAGGAGCTCCACTCTGCAGGTAGAGGCGGTGCGGCCCGTTCCAGTTGCCGTAGACGATGTCCACTCGGCCGTCACGGTTGAAGTCAGCCAGCGCCACACCACGTCCGTGCTGGTAGGGGTCATCCAGCCCTGGGAAACCGCAAGGGGACAGGGGGAGACGGGAACCCCTCCCTGCCTCCTTGTCCCCAGCACATCTCCGAGGATGTGCTCCATCGTCCCCAGACAGGTCCTCTACGTGCAGGGTTACATCCCGGCGCTGAGGGATGCCCTGACGCATCTCAGCCACTGCACAGCGGTCAGTGGGGCTCTGGGTCCCTAGGGCTGTCTCCCGCCCCGCTGTGCTCATCCAGCTCAGGCAGGGACAGGCAGAGCCACCCCTGCCCTGAAGTCCCCAGAGTCTGTGTGCTCCCCCCAGCTTCCCCTACTCACCCACAGCAGCTGCCACGTCCCTGTACGTCCCGTCCCCCCGGTTGTGGAAGAGGAAATTTGGGCTGTTCTCATTACCGCAGAATATGTCAGAGGCACTGTCACTCAGGATGGGGCCCACGGCCACCCCACGGCCCCCTGGGGACAGTAATCCTGGGTGAGGGGACAGCTGCCCCACAGGAGTTTGTGCTCCCCACGTTCGCTCAGTGTTGCCTGCACCGTGCGCTCAAGCACCCTCTCTCCCACCAGAGTCCTATTCTTGTCCGTCTCCAACCCCTCTCATCAGGAGCTAATTGGGCCTGGCAGCCGCTTGTGTCACTCCCAACCCTAATCACTGCCATCGCCATGGTGACAACACTCCTAATTAGTGACAATTTACCGCTGGGGCACGCAGCAGTCCCCGCAGTGGTGGGCCAGCATGGGGCGCAGGCGGGCTTATTCCCCCGACGCCTATGTTCCCAAACCCCGCCGCCTGCCCTAAGGATGCTGTGGGCTCTGGAGCAATTGCCTTCGGTGATGGTGGGCACAGGGGTGCTGCCAGGCGTGCATCCCACAGTTCTGGTCCCTTCCAAGGGCCGTGGGGCTGCCACTAGATGGGGCACTCAGGCAGCCCAACGCGAAGCACGGACCCCTGGCTGCGGTGCCCAGCCACAGCGGGCTCTCACGTTCGCTATGCCCTGCCGCGCCCCGTCCCCTCCGCAGGGTCACAGCAGCCGGGTGTACCTGTGTACTTGCTGACGCCAGCCTGGGCAGCCACATCCACCAGCACCACGACACCACGGGCAGGGTCACTGGCAGCCACATCCATCTCAATCAGGGCATGGGGGCCCACGTTGCCGCTGGCATAGTTGGCGATGTAGATGGAGTACCTGCCGGAGCCCTGCAGCCGGCAGCACCGCCTCAGCACCCATCCACCCACAACTCATCTCCACGGGGACCACAGGATGCCTGCTGTGAATGCTCTTATTGCTCCGTGGGAGCAGGCACTGCTTCTGTGTACTGAGCAAGAGCTCTGCAAAGCCCATGGCAAAAACCATGCCAGGAGTAGAGATGTTGAACCCCGTTGCCTTCAGGAGCTCTCTGGTCACAGTGCTGGCACGAGGCACATTACCCCCGCTCCTAGCATCCCCGGCGTGCCAGGTCCTCCCAGTTTCCACCACTCCCTTTGTCCCATGCAGTAGCTGTACCCTGATTTAGTGATAATCATTTGGAAACAAACTGCTGGAGGAGGAGGATGAAGAAAGAGCAGGTGACAGGAACATAAATCACCTCGACAGGCACGTTTATCAGCTGGTGGCAACCGTGTGGACAGGCATCCACAGTCTCTACAGCTAGGGGTGTTGCTAGTCCTGACAGTCAACAGGCAGCTGGGGGACACCCTTGGCCCAAACAGCCAAGGACGGGATGGGATGTGCAAAGGGAGCAGGTCCCCAGGACTCCACTGGAGAGGCACTGAGAGTGGCAAGGGGGCAGAGATGCCCCTGTCCACAGAACCCTGCCTGCTCACCGTCCGGTCCACGCAGGCAACGGAACGCCCGGCAAAGCGGCTGGCCACGTCCCGGTTCACCTCGTCACTCAAGATGTCCTCCCAGCGCCCATTGCGGAGCTTGAAGAGCTTGTCTGTGTAGGTGGCCATGCCTGGGGAAGGGGGCACAGGTCAGTGGGCTCCAGCACCCTGCCTCCTTCTGAGGAGGGAGTGCTTTGCAGCAAGGGAGGGTGTGGAAAAAGTACCCTTTTTCCAGAGCATCCCAAATATCTGCTGTCCCTGCAGCTCTCTACAGTGCCCTAGGGCTGGGCTGCTGTAAGAGCCCCATGACCCTTAAGGGCTACTGGGAGACACACAGAAGACTCAACTCATTAAGCTAAAATATGTCCCATTGGGGCACAGCCCTGTAGATCATCCCCAGGAAGGTAAAAAAATAAAAACGAAATCGATCCGGTGGCAGGCAAAGTCAGTGAGCTACACTGCTTGTGACAGCGCCAATGGCAGAGCCTGATTTAGGGACAGGTGTGCCAGCAGCCACTGCCAGCCCGCGTAATTAGGAGCACTGGGAAGACAGATCTGCTGCCTGGAGGTCAGGGACACAGGGCAGAGCTGGGCTGGAGCACCAAGCCAAGGAGCTCTGGGGATTCCCAGTGCCACCTTGGAGCACGTAAGTCTTGTTCCCAGGATAGGCATGCCAGAAGCAGAGACAGCACTAGAAGGGCAAGATTAGACTTGGTGCAGCAGGCACAGGAGAGCCATGAGACCAAAGGGCACAACTGCCGCAGGGCACAGCTGGGATTTACAGTGCAAGGTCCCTGGAGCACAACAGTTGAGGAAGGGAATCTTCTGTCCCACTTGGGGTGCCACAAAAAGGGTGATGGGCAGCTGGAAGTGCTGACTCAGTGGCTGGCTGGCTGGGCTCAGTGTCCCAACTGTGCTGCCATCAATCAATAGAGTCACTCAACTGAGAAATTAACTCCAGCCCGCACACATCCCTCACACGCCGAAGGTCACGGGCAGCCATGCCGGGGGCTCCCCCCATGCCTGAGGCTCAGCTGCTGGCAAGGCTCACCAGAGAAGGCATTGTTGGTGTTGAGGAAGTAGATCTCCTCGCGGCCATCGCCGTCGATGTCACAGGCTGTCACACCGATGGCGTTGCCCTGCCGGTCCCGCAGTGCATAGTATGGGGAGCCCCGCTCATCCTCTGCCACGTTCACCAGCCGCCCCCGTGCCTTGTCATACTTGAGCACCAGGTTGGGGCCATTGTACCTGCGAGCGTAAGTAGGGGTATTGGCTTCCCAAAGCTTCGGGATGGAATGAAAGCCCCTGTCTCATCCTTGGAGAGACATTGGGTGTGATACTGGATTTTCCCAATGATGAGCACTGCAGAGACCTGCATGGTCCATGGAGGCCAAGGACCCTGTCAGGCATTCCATGTCTGCCAAAACTGGGGAAGCAGTGGGGGCTAGGCAAATAGCAGTACAGGATGGGGTGCAGGTCCCTGCTTGCAGAGTTTTCCCAGGGCAAGGAAACTGGCACACAAGACAAATCCTCTCAGTGCATCCCACTGGCTCCTCGCCTGCTCCTGCCCAATGCACCAGTAAACAAGTTATACAACGGGCACCACAACTGCTTACAAAACCCCAGCTTCCTTCTTGACTCAGCACAGCTGGGAGTGGTGGCCCAGACCCCTCCAGGGTTCCCAGTGCTGCCCATGTTTTCCTGCCTCGGTGATGTTCAGAACAGCAGCAGGGCCAGACTCTGACTGCTGGCCACCATAGTGCCTCCATCCAGCTGGATGGAATCTGTGAGGGTAAAGAACACTCTCCAGGTGGGCATACCTGTGTGTGCAAGCCTCTTTAGGGAGTGAGGATGGTGGTGTGTACACAGTTACCCTGCAGGAGCAGCTCACAGCACTGCCAGCACACACACAGAGCCTACACCGTGGTCCCTGCTCTTCCTTACCAGGGTTGGACCTGCTGGCAGCAGCTGCTCTGTGTCCAGCCCCACATGGGCACTGGCAGCACAGCACACAGCTCCCCCGGCTTCCCCTGGCTCCTGCCAGCCCTTCCTAGCCGTCACTCCGATAAAGGACTATAAAAAACCTCCAGCCAATTAACTGAATCTCTAGAGAGAGCTGAGTCCTGTCAGCAGAGCTGAGACAGCTTGGGAACACACTGGCTGTGCACTGCAGGGTGGACCCTGCTGCTGGACAGCTGCCACTGCCCCACAGAGAAATGACCGATGGGGGTACTCACACGGTCCTACACAGGCACTCAGCTGGCATCAACACTGGGTGGGTGCACACATACACACTGGTGGGTACATGCAGATCCCAACCTGCCCACCTTGTTGTGGTTGCACATGCACAACCCCCCCAGCTGGCCATAAGATCACAGAGGAGGGAGGAAGTCCTATCCCTGCATGGCCACAATTCCTGCTGTCACCGAGGCATTAGGTTCACCACTCACCCTGCCACCACAATCTCGAAGTCACCATCGGCATCCAGGTCGGTGACAGCCACGCCATAGTTGAGCTGTGTGGGATTGCTGTCGTAGTCGGGCGGGAGAAGGCGGTGGGTGACGGCTGCAAACATGGGCTCGCTGCGCTGGGAGCCCTCGCTGAGCCAGGCCAGGGACAGCAGGCACAACGCCAGCATCCTGGACACCTGGGAGAGACATACAGCCCATCAGCTGCAGGAGGAGACTCTGCTCCACGATGGCCAAGCAGCCTCACTGTCCTTGCATGGGAGACGCTCTCTTTTCTCCCCTTGCCACAGCACCCCAGCCTACACCACACCACCTGTGCCCTGACCCTTGGGAACTGTCACTCTGGCATCCCCATGCATGGACTGTCCTGGGTGCTGTTTACCCTTGGGACAAGATCATACTCCAGTGAGCTGGGGCTGAGCAGCAGCCCAGCCTTGGGAGCCCATTCTATTAGAGGGACTACAGAGGCAGCAGGAGGGCTGTGGGGGGCTGACAAAGCTGGGCTCAGGCCCAGCTCATTCTGCCCTAAGGTGCTACTGGCATCCAAGGTCCTGTTAAGTCAAAATGTCAATCACTGTTCCCTTGGCAGGGTCAGAGGAAGAAGACATTCACTGGCCTGAGGAGTTTGTCTTCTGTCCCACTGGTCTGCCAGAGCTAGGGAAGCTCATAAGGAGAACACAGAGATACTTTATCAGGTTACTCCCATGTGCCTCAGTTTCCCCATCCTGCTGGAACTGTTCCTCCCAAGGTCTCTGCAAGCTGAGCGCCTTCCAGCCTGGCCAGGGAAGGCTTCTGCAGCCATGAGAAGATGCTGGGAGGAACAGAAGAGACTGGGAGGAGAGGCTCATTTAACCTGGACTGCGGAGGACAGCGTCTGCCAGCACTGCTGGCAAGGCTGCAGAGATTTTGGAGCTGGCTCTGACCCGGCCGTAGGCACAGGTAATGAGCAAGATGGCACTCAGGAGGGCAACCCCTCATCCCAGGCCCAGCAGTCTCCTCCGGAAGGGAAGAGCCCAGAAATGAGCTGTGTGTCCCCAGGCTGTGGGCATGATCCCACATGCCTGCACTCCAGCTGGGAGGAAAAGCAGCCTGATCCACTCTTACACACTGGAGAGGTGGTTGGGGTACCTGGCCTGCAAGAGGACAGTGCTTCATGTGACTGTGCCACCTCCCCTGGGCAGGGCTGCCCTCCCCAACCAGGAAGAGTCCCCCTGTACTGGTGTGAATTACCCCACTGCCAGCTGATCCCCACGCCGCACTCCAACAGCAAACCAAGGAAGCTGTGGCAGCTCTGTGGTACCACATGTGCCCAACTTGGAGAGGGGAAGGTGCCCAAGATTTAGACACTGGCAAATCCATCAGTTTGTTAAGAACAGCCTGCTGCTGCCTCCCCTAGGGATGGGAATGGTCCCAAGGCTCTCTGGGGGG